>NJRQ01001153.1:8886-22510 GCA_003063805.1 Aphaenogaster ashmeadi
CAAGGTCAAGGTCATCGGTGAGGTTTGACCTAATATGCATATTTACCATTTCAGAGGTATTCGTAGTGCGCGTATTCGATGAATCTACAATCTACCAATCTACGCGCGCCTAAGTATGCCGCGAATCGCGCGCGGTACTCTTGTTTCATATAAATAATGTGTCCAGTAGCGTACGCAGTAGTTGGGGTTGAGGGCGGAAGGAGCGGCCCGCCCCGGGCGCCGTCTTACAATTAGAATTAGCAGGGGAACTAATTCAACAATACAGCAGTAAAGCTTATATTAAAAGCTACCTTCATTCAACCATATGAGTCAGATGCGATTAAATGCAGGGCTTGCGTTGCTTTCTATCGAACGAGACTTAATTTCTTGTTGATATTTTATATGAATTGCCGGTATGTTGTATATGTAATGTAGGAGAGAAGAGACAAAGTGCAAAATAAAGATATTACTTAATAACAGTTGTCTTGAAAAAGATATCTGTTAATTAGTTTATTGGTGATTGCCATCACAATATGTAGTAAAGAAGGCATAGGGGCCGGGGGGAGGGGAGGACCGGCCCAGGGCCCAGGCGCCGTCTTCCCTTTCCCTCACTATACGCCACTGAATGCGTGCGTGTCTGATATCATACGTATAATAAAATATATATGCGACACAATTTTTATTGAATTATTTAGTTTGCATGCCATTATGTTATGCAGCTTTGGTAAAAAGCTGAAGAAGAGGAGTCGCGACTGTCGGATCGAGGATCGATATGACGAGCCGTTTGTGGAAAGTATTGTCGCGGAGGCGCGTAGAGGACAAGGAAGATACTAAGGGCGAACAGTTGGCTCGGGTCCTCGGTTTATTCGACTTGACCGCACTCGGCGTGGGTGCGACTCTCGGTTTAGGCGTCTACGTCCTTGCTGGAAGCGTGGCCAAAGAGACGGCTGGACCTGCCGTTTCCATCTCTTTCCTCATAGCCGCCGTCGCGTCTGCTTTCGCGGGTAACACCACCAGCATCCGATTGATCGTCCTAGCCCTCGCCCTCGCCCTCGCCCTCGTCCTGTCGCCCTCGAGCAATCGTCACAAATATACATATATATATATATCACATAGCGAATCGAACCAGTAAATGAGAGTCGCCGCGGCCCTACTAACGACCAAGTAACGAGTTAAATGATGAAAGTGATGAATCCAATGTCAGCTCCCTTATCCTCGATAAGGATATATATATATATATATATATATATATATATATATATATATATATATATATATATATATATATATATATATATATGACGAGACGCGCTGTCTGTGCCACATTGCCATCTACGTTTAACCCGTTTTGTATTTATATATTATACATACATATGTGTTGTTATACTTGTAGGCATGTGCTATGCGGAATTCGCGTCGAGAGTACCGAAAGCCGGATCAGCGTACGTTTATAGTTACGTAACGGTAGGCGAGTTCATCGCCTTCGTCATAGGATGGAACTTGGTTCTGGAATATGTAATTGGTGAGCATGCGAGAAATAAACGAAAAACGAGCAAGGCCAGCTATAGCATTTTATCGTAGCAGTAACGAGTAACGAGCAGCAACCATTACGTGTTCTTAACAATTTTACAGGTACAGCGAGCGTCGCTCGAGGTCTCAGCAATTATATCGACGCGTTGATAGGAAACGTCATGGGTAACGCTCTACGCTCCCTTATGCCTATCGACGTTTCTTTCCTGTCAGAGTATCCCGATTTTTTCGCTTTCGCAATGGTCATGTTACTAGTGGTACTACTCTGCATAGGAGTGAAGGAATCGTCCATCTTGAACAACGTGTTTACCGTGATAAACTTGATAACTATCACGATTGTCATTGTCGCAGGATCGATGAGAGGTAAGCCGGTAAGTTAAGCCGCATACGATTAGGTCGATGCTCGAGAATTAATAAACAAACGATGACGCGATCGCGTTTCAGATCAAGCTGAAATATAGGTATATATAAAGGAATTGTTAGACTTGCTTAAAGCGAGTCTTTTCCGAAAGTCGAAAGTTACAAGATTACATAGATAGGTATAGTCTCGAAGATAATTTTTACAAACACGCTTTTAGCGGATCCATCAAACTGGTCGATTGCACCCGAGGATATCCCAAATTCGGTGAAAAACGCAGGAGCCGGTGGATTCATGCCGTTCGGCGTCAGCGGAGTGATGATCGGAGCGGCCAAGTGTTTTTACGGATTCGTCGGATTTGACACGGTCGCTACCACCGGCGAGGAAGCCAAGAACCCTCAACGTCACATTCCTCTAGCGATCGTCCTATCCCTCATTGTTATATTCATAGCGTATTTCGGTGTCTCTACAGTCCTAACGATGATGCTGCCTTATTATGCTCAGGTGAGAGACGATTCATGTAAATTGTAAACTGTAAAGTAACGTTGCGAGAGCAACGGAGAGTTCTCGGTTAAGTTAACAACTTGTTGGCCGCGGATACATCTCGAGCGATCTAGATCTAGATTTCTATCTGGACAAATTTCAAGTGAGAATTCGTCTTTAGAGCGCGGACGCGCCATTTCCACACGCGTTCGACGAGATCGGCTGGCCCGTCATCAAATGGATCGTCAACGTAGGTGCGGTATTCGCGCTCTGCACCAGTCTCTTAGGCGCTATGTTTCCCTTACCGCGCGTACTGTATGCCATGGCTAGCGATGGTGTAATATTCAAGACTCTCTCCAAAGTGCATCCCAAAACTATGACGCCCGTATACGGCACGGTGCTCTCTGGTTTACTTACAGGTACGTTATACGTATAAACGTCTAGTAAACGCGTTTCGAACACACACGCATAAATGTAGGCGTAAATGTAGCCCAAGAGTATACGCGCGCGTACTACGTGACGTAATCGCGTATCGAATATAATCGAGGCGCGCATTTAACAACAACTTATCAACATTTCATCACTTTGACGAAAACTGCTCGCTCTTCTAGGTCTCATGACACTCGTCTTCAATCTACAACAATTGATCGACATGATGTCTATCGGAACTCTACTTGCATATACGATTGTAGCGATATGCGTCTTGATATTAAGGTAACGTCGTGATTCGTTTATAAACGTTTCGAGTGAAATTGTACGAAATTATTGGATATTGCAAGTATAATTTTTATTGTAGATATCAAAAAGAAGAAAACTCTAGCAAAAACATTGCGATATTACCACCGAGCAATTACCAATTTACACCTGTAAATCTATTTAAGGAATTATTCAATTTGCATAATCGGAAGGAACCAACGGAGCTTTCTAGCAGAATTGCAAATATCGGCATTGTCTTACTCTGTGAGTTTATACAAATTAATATTGTATGAAATATTATACTCTTGTAGTAAATGTGATGTATATTTATAAGGATATATGTGCCAAGAGTTCCTAGAATCACTCGCATCTGCAAAGATCAATTGTTTTAGGTATCGTTATATGTATCATCACGTTTCTGATTAGTAACATGGGCGCATATCTGCTCGCAGGAAATGTGGTGATATCTGGAATACTGGTTGTACTCGTGATTGTTCTTTTCTTGAATTTAGCAGCGGTTGGTAGACAACCGGTACAAAGGATCGATTTGTCCTTCAAGGTAAGAGAATGTGCGCGCGTTTGCGCTAATTGTAAGAGCACGATTGTGTCTCCCATTGTATTGTGATATAACATAGTGATGTCCGGCGGAAAATTTGATATCAAATTAATTATATTCTTGTAATGCCTAGGTACCTCTCGTTCCGCTTATTCCGTGTCTCAGTATTTTTATAAATGTATATTTAATGTTTCAACTAGACGTCTTTACATGGATCAGATTCGCCACTTGGTTGTTGATCGGTAAGTCCCGTCGTAAAAGTAAAAGCTATGCGTACAAAACTATGTATGAAACTAATCTAAAGGCTTAAAACAAATATTATATCTCAACTTTTTATACATAGGCTTCTGTATTTATGGATTTTACGGAATTATCCATAGTGAGCAAGGAAAAAGAGATAAGGCAGAAGACGAAAAGTTACAACAAAAATACGTAGAAAAATTTAAGATAGTGACATCATTTTGATAAAATTTCTTTTTTAAACAAAAAAAGGAAAAGGAAAAGGTCTTCCACAATAATGTTCATTTTAGTGTTCGTAACGTAAGAGCAGCAAGAATAATAAAAAGAACGATTTTGTACAACCGACTGACATTGAAAATAATATCATTTATTTGATATTTAATTGAAAAGTATTTTTCGATCATAAATTTTATAATAATACAACATGCGTGTGTGCACGTGCACGCACGCACGCACGCATATACACACGGCTTTATTATTATCATGTGTATATATATATATATATATATATATATATATATATATATACTTTAATTATTATTGTATTATACTTTATTTATTATTATTATACTATAAATAATTATTATATATATATAATAATATAATATATATATATATATATATATATATATATATATATATAATAATAAAGCACAATACACACACACGCACACACACACCCACACACGCACACACATATACATACATGTATCAGTGATTATTATGTTGTTTTTGGGGAATAATTCTGTAATTACAGTCTTTTATTTCAGTTATCTTTTAACGAATTCTGAGTCAGTTCTTCTCTAGCAAGAGTGTAATTGACATCATACTTTTTTTACAATTTTTTGTTTATATGTGATAAATTTATATGTATCGATGTTATTAATAACGATGACGGCAATGATAATTATAATAATACAGTAATAGTGATGATGGATGATGATGATAATAATAATAATAATAATAATAATAATAATGATAATAATAATAATAACAACGGTGTTGTATAACAAAAGCAGTTTATTGTGATATTTACTTATAAAATAAAAATAGCTTGCGCTCTTTACATCGATAAAATAGTAAACAAAATACTTTAAGATACACAATAATGTTTTTAATACATTGGTAATGTACATAATTAGTTAATGACTCTCCTACAGCCTTATTTTACTAAAATGTTTTCCTACATACTTTTAATCTCTACAATTTAATTATTAGATATAAGAAAAAATAAAATTAATAACTATTGTCATAAGGAGATTTTTATCAGTAACATCGAGCGAGTTGATTATAATATGAATTTATGAGCTTTTTGGTTCATAAAAATTAGCGAAAGTAGCTCTCAAATATTATCCAATAAATATTGTTACGGAATGTTTACACAATCACAGAATAGTACTTTTAATTTTATCGTACTTGTACACAGGCATTTTGTGCTATTTTGCTAGTCATAGATGCTATTATATTTATCCGTTTGTTATCTGTCACATATCCTAAATGTAGACTAAAAAAATAACAAAATGTTTACACAATTATGTTGTTATTTTATCGTGTATGCTTAGATGCAAATCAGTAATTCAAGAAGCAATTTAAATGATATATGTGTATGTATTATGTATTTTTTTGTATATTTCATTTTATAAACTACTTAACTGTATCATCTCAACTTCTTAAATACCCGCTATAGGAAGAAGTTTTCAATATGATAGTGTCAAATAATGTGCCCTATATGTACTATGATTACAATACAAATTAGCAATATTGTATTAACATAGACGCCTCTGTGTTCATACATATGTATACACACATAATATTACACTTTACAAGGCAATCACAAAATTGTTAATTATTTCATAATACCAAAGCTTATATTTTAATCCCAATAAAGACTATTTCGTTTTATTTATAAGTCCTCCAAGACTTATATTTTGCCAGTTTGCCTATTGGGAATAAATCAAAAAATTTTCTCATTTAATAATATCATATGGATCACACATGAGAAAATATTGAACAAGTGAATAAGATAATTCCGCATTTTTTCTAGATTAATGCAATTGCGCTCAAAAGTGACGCGATTACTTTAAACATAAAAAGTAATATCACTTTTATTAATATATTTAGAAAGAGTAGTTATTTACCTATATTTATTAATTGTATTACACGAATTATTAGGAAAAAGATTCTAGTTTCAATTCGATCTCGTTATGATTTCATGCAATCATGGATCGCGTATTTTTTTCCATGTCTTAAATTAATTCTCAACTTGTTGGAACTTGTTCCCGCTACTTACCCCTATACCGGTTACCCATCCGGTTCCAGCTGGATTTTCATGAGTAACACCAATTCTTCGACAAATAATGCCGGCTCCCGAAATTGCCCAAACTTGTCCTTGCTCCCTCGAAACGGACAAATGTCGGAATCCTTGCTTAGCATTTGCCACTGACATATCTACGAATGTTAACATGTGACTTAATTTCAAAAAATAAAATTAATTAAGAGAGAGAGAGAGAGAAAGAATATGTAATACCTATATGAATAGGATCGTTTGGCATAGCGGGTAATGTTTGCCAGTGGGTTCCCTCGGGGAAAACATTGGATTGTACTTCTCGGCGCACTGACAATCGACCCATTGTATCTAAGGCCCATACTACATCATGTCCCACTGAAATTTGCTTCAACTGAGCGGCTGAAGGTGGCTCGACATTTTGCCACTGTATACCTAAATTTTCGACAAAATATCAGTTATCTTAAGGTTTTCATTCAATATGTTATATTATTGGGTAAGATACATAATTGTATGTACTATGTATGCTTTCGTGACAATATTTTGAAAATTTCATACCAGTTGGTTTTGTAGCACTGATGCCTAGTCTCCAACAGGAGGAACCGTTCTTTCCAACAGCCCAGACTTGTCCACATGGACCACACGATACACCAATTAAGGGTTGATCACTTGGTATGTGTTCCCATGATACTCCCTATTTATTAATACATATTAAAAAGATTATGCAAAAAGTATCGTTATATATCTCAATAGCTATTTTGCTCATTGAAAATTAACACACGTATATTTTAATCGATGAAAATCTGACACACGCACGCCCGCTCACATTATCATCATTATCATATGTTCTGTTATATGTAAGTACAAACATAATTTAAATAAATAGTATATGTAAGTACAAACATAATTTAAATAGTCGTACCATTGGACAAGATTCTGAAACACCTCGTCTGAATAAAGCTTCACCGTTTGCAGCAATCGCCCAGACATGAATAGGACTATCTGTGCCAGGTTTTCCAGTCACCTATTATAATTAACAGAGACAAGAGAGAATATATATTCCTATACAAAATATATATTTCTTTGAAATGTTTAAAGATGGTAATGGTAAAAAAACATACATATAAAGAGACATCAATGAGTTTGGTATTTCCCAATTCTTGCCAGGGTCCGCTAGTCGTTAGTTGACATCTTCTAAACCATCGTCTTCTTCGAACGTAATCGGTAAATTGTTTCTTGCCGTGATATTGCGATGGAAAATCAGTAGCGTATTGCCAGCCATCTCTATCAACGCCACCGGGTGTGTGAAAGTCAACGATCCAATCTGATACCTTGAAAATACCAGAATACTTTTATCTCAATCCAAAGAATACAAAGAATATATCGTAATAATAAATATTACTTCTGAATAATTTTCCACTAAAGAACTCAACTGAATCGTTAGTTTTGACTCATTTTCAAAAAGAGGACCTTTTTTCGCACTTACCCAATGCCAATGCATTGACAATAATTTCGTATGCTCTCGCGTACATTTATGCCGTCCAGTTGCATCGCTCCACATATACCGGTCCGTTGGAAGTCCATGCGCGGTATATCCAGTTACTGGATTCCAACGTTGATTTTCGTATACGTAATAATTGTGGGTATCTACCATCGTATTTATTCCGATACTGCTAGTTCCTAAGCCTATGTAATTTCTTTCATATTAACAATTTGCACCAAATTAGAGATAGATTAACTCGATCTAACAATAAGTATTATCGTGCTCGAAATCTTACAATAATTGTAAATGTAATCCTCTTTCCTTCCTTCCTGTTTTTATGTAAAACATATCAGATTTATTATTATAAAAAATCAATATTAAATACCTTTGAGAAACGCGCCTCCCCAACCACCTGTGTATACCCAAGCGGTACTGTCGTAACCGACGCCCCAAGTAACACCCACGGAACATGTTTCAACTTTTTTTAAATGTCCACCAATTTGTCTCCAAAACATTGTTCTGGGTTCAATAATTACCTGTATAAGATATAAAAGTAAAATATATATTTATTATAACTGTGAAGATAATCAATATCGCGAGATAACAGACAAGAAGCCGTTTAAATGATAAAACATTTCACTTACAGATGTAGATTTATACGTGATACTACATAAAGTCAGCAATCCTTTGATACGTAAATGTGTAATACTGGTTGGAGGTATGCGGTGGCTATAAAAAGTATATTCGCTATCGTTAATATGAATTTTATAACCGCGTTCTTCGCAAACGATATACAACGTGAAATCACAGCCTGCTTTCAATGGACTACCTCCATTTCTCTCCTCATCTCCCCATTGACTATTTTGATATGTATTCCGTACAATGATATTTTCTTTGAGTCTTGGATTAAAATGCAAAGCAATGTCATGACTGTCTGTCACAGTCTTTTGTTTTACGAATGTTGTAGTGTAACAGACAAGATTAAAAGACAACCTGAAATAAACAGATATAAATAATACGGTCCACACAAATATCTGAAATTGGATAAGAGATGTACAGCTGTTAGATGTGTCTAATTCACCTGTCTGCGTCATCATGAACGCATACTGTAATTCTTAGAGTACTACCATATCCAAAACCATTTTGTAATATGCTTTCAAACGGTAGATCTTTACCAGCAACATCCATTTCTTGTACATATCCGTCTTCAGATAATTGACATTCCTACACAGTATATGTAATAAAACAGGAGTAACATAGGATATTTTGTGATTAACAAATGTAATATACAGGCGTGTCTGTTTTACCTCTGCGATTGCAGGATCGAATACATACACATCACCTAACGCAGTTGTAGTCCAAATGGAATTCGGACCAGGTTTACCATATACATTACTCATCTGGCAAGATACTAAAAAAAAAAATAAAAGGATATCTTTATACATTGCCTTTCCTATATGATTGTGATACATATCGATTGTCCTTATGCGTCCTTACCTGAAGTTAAATGCGCCAACCAGTCTTCCATTTCCGTATCACCCGCAAATTGTAATCTAATTACTTTTGAACGACTTAATTTGGGAGTATGAACTGCTACTCTTGGATTACCTGGCTCACTACAGCAAACGACACACGTAATTTCCAAGACAGGAAATTGTATCTGAAATATTATTTTTACGCTGCATAACATCTAGAATAGTACACTACAAAGTTAAAAATATTTTTGATTTCTATAATCAACATACTATGCTTGTTATGCCATCTGAATTTAATATAATTAAGGTTCCAGAATCTAATGATCCAGTATCGCTGCTTATCCATTCCAGTTCAATCTTGCAATCTTCGTATAAGCTGCCATTTTTAATTTTACATTTAGCATCGCCACTCTTCACCCAAGATGATCTATAACAAACCGTTAAATAAGAACGTTTTATAAAACTTATATCAATGTATATCTTATCGATATCTTTTACTTACTTTTCAACTGCTTTTTCATACATAATCGAAGAATCAAATGACATTTTCTTTAATCTCGCTTTTAATTCATTTAAAATGTTTATTCTCCATAATTCTCCAATTTCCCCTTGCGTTGCACCATTACCATCAGCAATCCTATCCAATCAAAAACATTAAAAATTTACAGTTTTGGCGCAATTCTAAATTCTTTAAATTTCATTGTTTTTAATGTTCATTATCTCGACTACAGAGAATCACATTAATCAAATTCAATAAGAATTCGACATTTTACCATTTGGGTGGATTTGTTGGATCGACAAAGCACGCTCCAGCTTCCACTTTATACCACAACACATCACACTCGGCCCAATATATTATTCCTGCACTTTCATCTTCGCCGTATACTCCAGAGTCTCCAGTCAAATCTGGGTCAAATACACTTCCATCTGTTTCTGGATGTGCTTCAACACCTACCATGGAACCGACAGAATGAACAGGACTCCAAGCAGCAGGATTAATCTATTAGGATAGATAATTCATCATAGACGCCCACTTTTTCTTTTACACGTTTATATAAGTGCATTTTATTTTATCTTAATCATATATAATTTTTAATCTCAATTCTAAAAACATTGTAACCTTGACGGTACTGCCCATTCCTTTTCCCGAGACAATTATCGATTCTCCACTTTTTGCTAAAGATTCATTAGATATAGTTATACTAGCAACACTCGCTTCGTTTAAATCACTTGTGTCTACAGAATTTGTAGATCTATAACACGGAACAATTATATTTACATCGTTATTATCATATACCATTTTGTCATCATTTTTTGATGATGACGTAAACGTAAATTTTTACCTTTTTCTCTCTTCATTTAGATATATATCTTGAAAAGATGTTTGTTGAGTATTCTTTGCGGATGCGCCATCACCAGTACGTTGCCACAATTTTAAAGACGTGGGTGTTGGCGCCGAACGCGATTGCTCTTCCCATTCTCTAACTAACATTGTACCTTCACCAGTACTATGAGGGCGATTCTACAAAGACAAATTGAAATTCAATAAAAATCATTAAATTTAATTATTTTATTACGCGAGTAAGAGTATTGAGTGATTTAAGTGTCAAATGATGGACAGCACTAATATTCTTACCAAGGAACTCCAGCTCTGATGACGTTGTTGTTGCGGTGTGCCGCAAGTACTGTGTCTGTTGCTAGATGACAAACTAGCGTTGCTACTTGCTCTACTTAGTTGCAACGGTGCGTTTATTAATTTCCACCGTTTCCCCGTCAATTCAGAGCGTGTGATACCAGTACGATAATACAAACATCGATCGTCATAGCCGATAGCCCATACCTTTATAATACAAGTGTAAAAGTTAACAATAAAAGTATATATATATATATATTTTTTTTTTCGATATACAATAACCTATTTTTTATTATATAAGTTAAGAATTAACATCATTACTTGATCATTTGGAGCAACGGATACTAATGCCATTTTGCTTAACATTTCAACCCAACCAGTTCCAGTGGCCAATTGTTCACAAACACCGCTTATTTCGCCTTGAATGCCCTTTCGAAACCACACTCCGCCGTCATGTGTTATAGCCCATACAGCATCAGTACCGACACTAACTTGTACCAGTCTCAAGTCTTTCTGCGGTGGTTCTACTTCAGACCAATCTTCACCTTTAATACATACGGTTGTCAAGATAGTAGAATATCTCAATATAATTGGAACATTCCTTGTTCATTTACCCATTGGATTGTCTCTTGTCACGCCGGTACGAACTAATGCTTTGCCTATCATAAGTACAGCCCAAACAAGACCAGTTACCCCAACACTAATTTGACATACTTCGTAGCCATTTGCCAATTTGATAGAGCTCCATCTTTGTCCTTCCGGACAGGTCGTACTTGTTCCAACGCGGAACATCACCTAAATAAGTTTAGGATAATAATCTAACTTTCGAAATGTATAAAAATTATTAAATTATCGATACACGTGTTTTGGAAAAGCTGTGATAAAAATTATACCCTTCCGTGAGCCGTTACCGCCCAGACTATTAAACTACCAGAACTACTTCCAGGCATTTGATTTCCACCCACTGCTACGTCGATAAAAGGTTCCTGAAAACGTATGTGCGTATGTACATATATATGAATGTATATGCATATATATATATATATATATATATATATATATATATATATATATATATATATATAACTTAGTTATACATATGAATATATGTAACTTAGTAGTATTATCAAAAATGAATAAAAAGACATTGTAGCATTTTATTACCTTGGTTGGATCTTTATGTAGAGGTGCAATAGCGCACCACGAATTCATAGCGCTATATCTCCGATAACGAATCCATTTGCGTCTTCTCACACAAGACTTCCACTGCTTTTTTGTTGTATATGTAGCTGGAAAATCAATTGCGTATGTCCATCCCTATCAAAATATCAGATTCTCTGTGATCATAAGATTCTCTTTGGTCGTGGGCACAACTGATAACAAATCTATACATAAACAAAATCTTATGAAAAACATAACACTTGTGCAAAACGCAAAAAATATGTTCATTTAATTTTATAGATTTATGTAAAAACAACAAAAAAAAATTAAGCTCTATCAACTATATTTTGGAATTGCAATTTTGAGTTTACTTTGAGTAAACTACAAGTAGCGTAGATCCAAAGTTACCTTCTTTAAAAGTGATAATTACACGTTCATTTTGTATATATTAAACGTGTCAGATTCTAGAATAAGATAGAAAAGGAAAAACATAGTATGGCGATGACGATATAACAGGTTTTATAAGCATTAGGAAAACTATATTTACATCATGATCTAACGGCTGACCATCCAACGTTGTTTCTATTTGCCAATCGCCTTCCCATTGCCATGCCATTGATGGCAATTTCACTTTATCTCTACTACGATCAACTGTACCATCTTGATTGGAAAAATTATATCTGTCAGTTGGAAGCAGTCTTCCAGAAAAACCCTCCAAAGGCAACCATCGCTAGAATTGATTATTAGCAATTTTCATTGATTTATTTACTATTGTTCATATGTAGAATATCTTTATCTAATTGTGGAGTTACGACCGTACGTTTAGACGGTACGTACCTCATTCTCGTAAGTTTCTTCCTTGATTCTAATTGGTACGTCTAAGCCATGAACGTGAACGTAAACTTGTCGATCGCCACCAATGGCCCACATAAAATGTGGTACAGCTGACAATTGTTTAAACTCAAGTCCTAGATACATAAATTCACGCCACATATTTCCAGACGTTGATAGTCCAAATACACGCCCTTCATTGTTAATGGCATATAGATACGAACTTGGCATTTTAAATCCGATGTAGCTTCACACGATCATCTGTAAACCAAAATTATGTCGCGACCCATGCTAAAGATTATTTCTGCACAAAACACACATACCAATCTTCTCTCTTTAGTGACTGCTGTTTTATAAAGATATTCATTACCGGATTTATATCGGGAAGGAACGTAGCTTCGTTATCGTATGCTCACGTACACGTATCTCGATAATCTGATAAGACGGACGTTCTTCAGAAATTATCGTTATTTCTTTTTATTTCCTTTTCGAGGAACCTTCTTTTCAATGTATGTCGTATTCTAATATTTTCATTAATAAATCTCCTACATGAACATTAAAGATACAAAGAGAGAATGAAACTTTTCGAATTGGCACTTGTTGGCACTCGTCTCAACATCAGACCACATCACATATTATTACTATTTACCAGATAAATATCAAACGTAATCAAACGCAAACATCAAATGAGGATTAGATCGAAACTAGACTCGAATAGAGAAGAAGCTGACTATACAGATCTTTGGCATGCGATAGTTACGACGCCACAATAGCAACGCCATTATGGTGTATACCGGTATGAATCAACAAAAATTTAGATGATGGTATTGAGCCATCAGGGCTGCGTTCAGAAATCCTACTTGATGGGTAGAGTAGCGTTTATTAATAGGTCTGTTTGTGTTGCTTGCACTTCTC
>NJRQ01001153.1:27796-40064 GCA_003063805.1 Aphaenogaster ashmeadi
CACGCACGCACGCACGCACACACATATGTAGTAATAGTCCGTAATAGTCCTTTTGCTTTCACGCTATAAAATGTCTATAAATTTCTTATTAGACATGGGAGCAGTGCCTCTTAATATCTTTAAGCAATATACGATACACGCTAAATATCGTTTTACCAAGAATCAAAGATGCCCTGAAAGTGCAAGGCTACCCGGAATTATCCACCGCAGTTGGATGGAACTCAGATTGGACACAATTGGAGACGTTGGATAGCGCCGTTCTAGACGCATATCTAGAACGCCGTTGCGATCCACTCGTCGGTACGATAGAGCCTAGCATGTATCTAGGCGGTTTGGAATGGGACTTTGATACGGAACCGACTCATCTGAAGCCGTATGCCCAAGAAATATTGGCGAATTTAATTGCGGTACACGCGGAGGTAATAGATCTTTGTGACATGATAGCAAAATAGAGAGATGTTATTCGTTTATTGTATCTCTAATATCTTCTTACAGGTACGCCGAGTCGCACCAGCTCTGTTACAACGGATTCTGTCCCACATAATAGAGACCATAGCGGAGGAACTCGCGCGACTCATGTCATGCGTTACACAGTTTCATCCGGCGGGAATTATTCAAGCTCGAACAGATATAATACTCTTGAGAAACGCCCTGCAAGCCTACAGCACAAGTAGAGCGAGGTAAAAATTGAATATCGAAAATAGAGTATCGCCTCGTGAAATTTGTACGGTGAACCTATCAGAATTTAAGACAATCTCTCTCTTGCAAACAGAAGCTTTTTTGAAGAAGCTTTGGACGCGATACCTCAGCCCGTGAACAAGGAAGATCGTATGAGAATAGATGCTCTTTTGTCAAAAGTCGCAATGTGCATGCGACTGCAGTTGTCGTGTCTTGCCAGCGAGGTAACGGAAAGTATTCGTTATTTAACGGCGGACCCCGAACGTGTTACCACTGTGTAACTTATAATAAGCAAAGTAATACGTAATGACCACGGGGATGTTGTAATTATTAAATTATTAGAGAAATCACGTATGCGTATTTGATGCGGTGCATTATCGTATGGACGTGAAATATCAACGAAGGCCGCGACAAGTTTGATTGCGGCCATTGTAAAATAGACTCATTCGCTTTATATATATATATATATATATATATATATATATATATATATAATCTTCCATTTTTTCTGTTTTTTGTATTTTCTATGGAAATTTGATAGTTTTCAAAGAGTATTTGCCACGCGTTAAGTGATATGTACGTAAAACTTTATATTGTTTTCTGAGGTATATTCGCAATCGCAACGTAATAACAATGGAAATTTGTTTCCACTATCTATTTCATACATCGAGTTGTGTAATTAGGATTTTTCAATCAGTTGTAATATGCCAACGTCTCCGGATAATAATACAGTGTCACCTGAAACAAAAGAATGCTACATTATTGAAAAAAATTAGCGTCAATAGAAAGAAAATCTCAAGTAGCGTAGATCATTTTTATACAGTGTGATATGAGCAACTTTACCTGTATGAAAAGCTTTGGTCGCGCCTTTAGCACCAACGATGCAAGGAAGACCGTACTCTCTCGCTACAACGGCGCCATGACTTATAAGACCGCCCAACTCTGTTACGATTCCAGCTAATAACGGGAAGTATGGACTCCAACCAATATCGGTGCAGTGTGTGATCAAAATATCTCCATGCTGTATATTTTTTGCCTCGGACAGATCGGTTATCACGCACGCTCTGCCTAGCACAGAACCGCCGCAAACTGAAGTACCTTCAATCTTTGTACATCCTTCGTAGGACGAGACATCGAGGGTCCTCTATAATAAAAAGTACGCAATATAATCTCAGGAATACGATGAAGTATGTTGAAAAAGATAACGAGAAAAATAATTTTTTCAATAGTACGATAGAAATGGTTTGCTTGATTTGATTCTCTACATTTATGACAAACCTGTATTGGTATAGGCATGCCAGTACTGAATTCCGGATACTCAAGTTTTGCTACTTGCTGATAAATCTTTCTTCTACGTAGTGCTCTGAAAGATTTCAGACAAGATCGTAGACATAACAAATATTATGATACAAAGAATAACAAAAGAAAGTAGTGTAAATTTAGATTTACTTTCGCACGAGTAACGGATTATGATTGTTCAAAAGTTGCCCGATCTCTTGGTGCGTCAGGAAAAATATCAGACGTTCATCAGGTATGTAACTCTCCGCGACCATCAAAGCACCAAGTCGTCTGTAAGCTAATCTCAATCTGTGTATAGCAAATACAGTTACGTTCTTTGTCATTTCTCTGAGCGTGACAGCTTTTCGACAGAAGGGTATCACTTTCCGCAGAAGCAACTTGACAAACGATGACATGGGTGTCTTTAAAGATGCTATGGTTTCCTGCACGCTAAGTGTTTTACTCACGTAATTCTCCTCGACGGACGTCGCTAGTACCTGAAAATAATAAGGAACATATATACACACACGCACACACACACGTACACACATACATTACATTGCTACTGCATTCCCTATTCAAAACCTATGCAAACCCTATTCAAACAATCTTTAATTCTCTTTATAAATAATTTGAATTATCATAGATTACCTGGATCGTATTGATGATACTATCGGGTTTAAGTACCCAAGGTTCCGTATAGACATCTAATTCATGAACACACCTGTGACCATGCATTTCGAAAAAAGTTTGTAGTTTTTCCACGGCCGGAGGGCAATTTAATTCCAACCAGTCCATAACTTTCGCGGGCTCGATTTTACTAAACTCATTCGCTTTGCCGCTCTTTCTGATGCATGCCGCTATTTTGCCGAGGGCTATCGGCACTTCGGTACTAATAACATTGGTGCACGAACTCAGCAGAACGGCAATATCCGCAAGATGGTCGGATGTAAAGTTATTGCTTCCCTTTGTTAAAAGTGACATTGCTATCATTTGGTAAGATACGCTCACCAGGGACGCCATGTTGTGACCTTTTCCTAACTGAAATATAAATGTTTTAATGACGGTCGTTTTATAATAGGGCGTAATTCTTTAAACTAGGCGTTTTAAGGAATTTGAAAATTTAAGTAAAAATTTTTATGCGGTGTGTGATAACTTACTAGGAAGATTTCCCCATATTTCTTATTTAAGATATTGTACAAATCGTGAGGTGTATCGAATTCGTTAGCGTCCAAAGCATACTTGTTAAATATATCGATCGCTCTTTTCACCGTCGCGTCATTTGTCCACGCTGATTTCAACATATCGTATACCATATATATGCTCCGCCATTTGCTGACGACACCGTATTTCTTTATCGCTGTCTCGTGTACTTCAGGCGTCGTTATTACACGTCCGCATACGGCTAGATCTATCATTTTATTCGCCATCGTTACCTCCTTACTAACGTCTTGTAAGGTTGACTGAAAGAAAGAAGAGAAAGAGAGACCAATTTACTCATCCATTGTTGGAGAGATGACGTAAACGATAGATACAAAAATCCAAGTACTTACATCCAAGTAATTCATCGCGCACCTCATACCGACCATATGAATATAATTGCAATCAAACTTGTTGAATTTTGCGCTAAGCGATAGATTCAAAACTTTTATAACTGTAGAGATCGACAGAGGAGTAACAGGATATGGAAGCACTTCCTCGACATTGGCAAAAGTCATAAGATCGACATCGCAAGGTACTCCCGAGTCTAATTCGTGCATTAGCTCGAAATCCGTCCATGTGTTAATCGTTGTAATAGGTCGTGCTTGCAACAGATAGATCTGCTCTCCGACAACCGCCCATTCCACATCTCGAGCAGACCCGAAAAGCGATTCCAAGCGCAATCCTATTTTAGCTAATCGCAGAGTGGTTGTGTCGGATATCGAGAGCTTCTTAATCTCCTGTTCACTTAGAGCACTCGTAATTGTACCATCATCACCGAGCAAGATCTTCTGCCCTTTATTTCCCAGCACCGAGGCACCTATAGCCAGAGTGTTGTCCCATTTTCTACGAATCGTCAGAGTATCAGGCTCGACTTTCCCCGATACTACCGTCTATAAGAAATGGAAGATTACTTTAGAGGGCGATTTATGTTGTTTATGTTACGTGAAAAGAATCACGAATTTAGAGTGCAACGGTTACCAAAAATACTAGATATTATTCAATTTGCAAATGTATATCGATATGTTCCAAATATTTTTGTAAACTGCTATTGTACGCTATTTTACGCTACGCGCAAATACGGTATTTCTAGTATTAATTGATCATGACCTCTCCTAAGCCGTAATTGGCTGTAATAACAATGCTGGATGGATCTCCAGTCGTGGGATGTCTAGTAAACATGACGCCAGCTGCTTCCGCGTCAACCATTCTCTGAACGCAAACACCCATAGATGCTTTTATCGGTAGTCCGTTTTGTCGTCTGCAATCGATCCAAAGAAACGTTATATAATTGAAAAAAGAATTCAAGGCAATGTTAACGTTACGAGGTAACGTTGTAGAAGAGTAAATTACCTGTACTCGACGCTCTGATATGAGAATAGGCTCGCCCAGCATTTAGCAACGCATCTGATAACTTCATTCGCATTCTTCACGCCTAGATATGTCGAGTTTTGACCAGCAGCTGAAGTTTCCTCGCTATCTTCTCCAACTGCACTGGATCTTACGGCGTAGCGCCGGATATGTACATTTTCTTCACTTACAGACGATTCTAATTCCTTCAAACCTTGTAATATTATTTTTGCAATTTCTTCTTCGACAGGAGTACTCTGAATAATGGACACCGCCCTGAGAAACAAAGGAGAAAGAAAGGCTTAGTTACAGCCGCGATACACTTTTACGAAATTTTACGTTAGACGTACTTTTGACAATAACTTTCGAGGTCCTCTTTCTTTTTGCAACGATTAATATCTATTATATCAGTGATCAAGTTTTGCAATTGTTTGTGATGTTGCAATTGTCGTTCGAGAGCGAGACTCGTTACACAGAAGCCTCGAGGTACTGTAAACTATAAACGGAAATGAATTTTGCGGATATGAAGAATTTCTCGATGAGCAACAATGTACATACGTCATCGGTGATAATAGATGTCAGAATCGCGAGAGAATATCCCTTTCCTCCGACGATACTTTCATTTCGACATTGTTTATCAGCAAAATGTAGAATGTATTTATCTTTTTGCGCAAATGTGTCGGGCCGCGTTAGATGTTGAATTTTCGCGATCGAAGTCTTGGCTTGTCTCGGTCCAGTGTACGGGCAACACGTAATCATCAGTCCAACGCCTGTGCATTTTAAAAATATAGATTCAAGACTATTTGTGGATATAAAGTGTCTTTCAATTTGGTAAAATGGCGTTTCTTTCGAATGGCGTTTCACGAGCCATTACGTACCTGTGCTGCCATTTAGCTGTACACGCAAATTACGAGTTGTACAAGTCCAACACCATGGCTGGCCATTGTAACAGGTTATTGCGTTGCCCACTGAGTAATTGATAATGGCGCTGTACTGTTTCCCAGCCGCTGGAAAATGAAAAGCAATGACGAGCAAATGTTAACGCAGCGTTATGTGTCTCAACAACATACGTCTTGTATGATGCGATACGTGTGACAACAATATATCAGATTAAAAACCTGTAAATGCAATCTTGTAGTTCATGGGAACAGTATCTTCTTTTTCAAAATCGCTCAGTTTCAGATCGGTCCAATCTATTTTGGTTATCACCCCTCCGGCTTCCTCGAGGTGTCCAAATTGCATGCTGCAATGAATTCCATTTCATGAATGACTAATGTATTTCCCATTGTTTTACAAGTTGCTGCGCATTTAAAAAATATTCATCGTTACTTGTATAAGATTTCCCATGTGACGTAATCGTAATATTTCAAGGAGGCAAACAAAGGCTAAAACAATAGTGACACAATGACGACGAGTAAGATAAAGATGTAAAAATAGTTGAAATTTCTTGACATAGGAAGCTTTGTCATAGGTAACGACGATATTTTTTATCACGATGTTATTAGAATATGTCTTTATCTTACTGTGAAAAGCTATATTTGGTATTGCTCACACCAAGATAATACATCGCTCCATGTCGTGTCACGCCAAAAAATGTTACAGTTCGATGAAATTGATAAGATTCATGTTTACCCCAACGCCGCTGGCAGAGTCCTCGTAGATAAAATGTACTTGCATTTGAATCTTCGAACGTTATCTGCCCGATAATGGATCCCCATAGATCGAAACCCGTGTAATTCATAAATCTACTGTAATATCAACAGAAAAAAAGAAAGCTTAGGCCTAGGATACGTTGCACTGAAATGAGGAACAGCTAGAACGTGGAGCTACATTAATGTTGTTAAATTTTACATTTTGTGCATCCAATCAGGACTCTTCCATGGTTCACGTGCTAAAGCATCCGCGTGCAAATAAGTACTCCAGTCATCTGGCCATTCTAACGATCGGGGCTTGCCAATAAATCTGAAAAACAAGATGTATTTGTAAAACAGGATGGTCATTCTCGACCAATTACGCATCTTTCTAGTACTTTACAACTTTATTTGCCTTTACTCACATGAAATTTAGACGAATATGTTCCACATTGTCGTTATTGGATGTGTCTCCTCGACATTGGTTTCGGAGGAAACCATTGTATGTAATTCTCCAACGTTGTCGTGGTTCTATCGACTCAATCTTTAGACCCGACGCTGACCATTTTTGGCCTGTACCTTCTATCGTAATTGTATCAGGATAATCTGTGTATTTAAAGTGAGTGTCAGTTAGGGCCGATTTCACCATCTCCAGTTAACTTAACCGGCCGGTTATTCCATTGGAATTGACCAATCGCATTTGTCGTTGAGCCAAATTAACAAATGCGATTGGTAAATTCCAATGGAATAACAGGCCGGTTAAGTTAACTGGAGGAGATGGTGAAATCGGCCCTTAAAGTATTATATTTTCGGTTATGTATTATGTTATGTGGTACTTATGTCAAATGAGAATTTTACCGGGTAGCACGTAGATTCGGCCGTCCGATAAGGTCACTTGCAAAATCAATTCTGCTGTGTGATATCCTCTATGATTCATTTTAACAAATAACGCATTACCTTTTTGATCGGCACCATAGAAGGATACACTATCGCAACTCTGTGGCATACAGACGAGTTGAGAAATCCATTTTGCATATGATTAATCTATTCGCGAATATTACACACTACTCACATTCTCATCTATAATTATTTTTGGATTATCCGAGCATGGTTTCAAGAGCTTCTTTATATTGGATATCACGTCGCTGTCTTTAAGTTTTCTTTTCTCTGTTTTCTTCTCCTTCGAGATGCACCAAAGAGCCCACCATCGCTTTAAGACAAACTGTATATCTACGGAAATACGCTGATTTAAACGCAAACGCATGAATTTGTTAAATCGGTTATTACTATATTATTTCAAAACAGAGTAAGCCGCTGCTTTCGCATATTATTCTGATACACAAAAAATAATAAAGTTATGTAACTATTTGCTTGGAAGCGTCTTACCTAAACCCAGGTAATGTGAGAGTTGCTTTTTCATGAACCAGAGATAGATCCATATAGGAAGAATGATCGGAATCATAATTTGTATGATGCACATAATGCACGCCATTATATTTATCTTGTAACGTGGCACAAGTATTACAGTTTGCAATATGAATTTCCGCTTACGCTGTAAAGAATATACACACATACATACATATATATATATATATATATATATATACACACACACATACACACACGCACAGACACACCCACACCGACACACCCACACACATATACGCACGTGAATGCTACCACATCTAGCAGAAGATTCTCTTCTTGGACTGTTTCTCTTATTATATCAGTGGATATCGGAACACTGACGTGTTATCGTGTTAGATTCGATTTAAATGATTCAAGGTCCCTCGTTATCGGGCAACACAGTCAAAGTATTTTCTTACACGCGTATCAAATATAATCATACCTAGAAGTAGCCTGATGACATACAACACCTGCTAAATGAGCGTCCCAACAAGGAATGTGCCGTTATCTGACTTTTTCCTGCCTTGTCCGACGTTGCATGTTATATAATTTCCTTCTACGAGTCCTTTGTCAAGCTGGTCATTGAACGCGTCGCGCCGAGAACATTACAGATAATATTATCGCATCGATTATAAGTCAATTGCAAGATCCGTTATTAGATTATTTATTTAAAAAATTGAAAAATATTATAACAGTGTTCTCTAGGTAATAAAAAGAAATTTATAAAATATATCTTTTGTAACAATTGTGTATATATTACTTAAATTTTCACATTAGCGATATAAATACCGTTTGTCAATACGTATAATAACGCTTCAACACATTATATTACGAAAGTTTAAATTTTAGGTAACGAAGACAAACAATAACAGTAAATAATAGAAATCGTTAATTTGTTTTTTTGTTCGTATTGTTGCTGAAATCAACAGCTTCTTCTGTAACCGTATCAGTATCCATACGTGATTTATCCACTGGATATAACCTGTGGGCAGTGTTGACAAACGTTTTTTTTTTGCATTCTAAAATGTTCAATACGTACATATGACAGCCGTAACGCGACCGTTTGCACCAAATACCACTGAACAAGTAGCAGGTAGCGAAGCGTGACAAATTTTTGAATGAGATGGGTTAGATCCTTCCCAGAATTGATGACGTAATATTTCTGCTTTAGGTCACAACAGTCAGGCCAGGTAAAAGAAAAACCCGAAAGAGATAGAAAAACACATTTTTGAACTATGCTTACCTTCAGGTAGAATTCCGTTAGAAGAAAGAATCGTTTGAGAGTTATCCGGTTTGATAAATCTATTCATAAGTTGATCTCGAATGTAACCATATATTTGCAATTACACGTGAATTTATGAAAATTCGATTTAATTGCTCCTGAAGCAAACTATTCCGTTCGAAAAGGACATACATGGAAGTCGATGCTCAAAATATCTCTCTACTCCATTAAGATCTCCTCTCTACCGTTCAACACAAGTCACAACGTTCAGTGGCATTTGACGTAAATTTAGAGTTCAACGAATAAACTTTCTTACCATCTTTGATACAGATAAATTAGAAAGACGGCGTCATCTCTGAAACACGCTATTCTATGAGCTGTCGGCATTGTTATAATGAAAGCGAACACATCGTCGATGAACGTGTTAAATGCCTTATACATGAACGCCCTCCACGGTAGGTGTGCCACGGATTTCAATTTATAATTAACAAACAATTGCGGCAGCATAAAGAGGAATCCAAATGCATAAACTCCATTCACTAAAGAATTTATGCTCCAAGAATACCAACTGTAATTCAAAACAATTTAATTAGCGATTTATCTATCAAGATACAAAAGATTATTACATACATATATGTTTCAGATCAAGATAGTCGTTTACCTTTTATGCGGCTGATAAAGTAACGAGTAGATTGCACCAGTGATAACTAATGGATATAACAAATAACTCAGATAACGCATACTTTCAGCATCAAACTCTCTAGTCTTCACCTCTGCTGCATCAATGCCATCATCAGTTTTAAATTGTATTCTTGGCAAAATGCTATCGCTGCTAATCAATTCCACTCTCGATATCTTTTTTAATTTCCACAGCTATCAAACAAATAAATGTCTATATAACGTATATGTATATAGTATAAACATATAAAAAAAAGAATCAATTACATGTTATATGAACTGCAATAACTGTCGATATAAATTAACATGTCATATACTCGTAACATATATACACACCTCGATAACAGTGCTGATAGCAGTTGGAATGAGAACGAGTAAGGAAGAACCTTCGTCGCAAAGATAAAGGAAAATCACAGTTTGACTGAACGCACGCCATATCACGGTCCATTTGCTGAGGCCTATGAGATTACTCTTCTTCCGCCAAAAGCTGACATCATTTTTAATAGCGAGGAAATCAAACAACAACTGTAACATGAAAGATTGGCGCTGTCCTTTCTCTTTCTTCTTTTCTCTCTTTCGTTTCTTTTAATTTTCACGATGCGCATTATACCTGTACTTATCATACTCACATGTACAGCCGCGATGAAGAGCGTACCACCTAATAAGTAGATGTTGGTGTCGGCAAAGATGCCCTTTACCTCATCAACGTCTTTGTCGGAGAAGCCGAGATTCTTCAGATTCTCCATGGTCGCTTGCACATGCAGCACCAATCTTAATTTTCCTAGAGAAACAGGCGAATATTCTACTGTGACGTTCATCGTATTATTTTGCGGGGTAATCCGCTTAAGATCCCGATGCCGTGTTTGCAAGACATCGCAATTTACAATCGGCAAGAATGTCCGTTTGCCAATTATTCTGCAACAAACAAGCGAGATGACGTACTTTTAACATCGATACGCTACTTGCGTTGGTTAAAATAAATATTTGTATACTTTATATGATTCACGAGCTCGGCAGGCATGCCATATATAGGAAGCAGAATGTTGTCTGTCATTATTGTAAAAGTCACACGACTTTTCATGTGTGAGACTGGACGTATGATAATCTGGCTATTAGCTTTTTTCGTCCCATGATCCTTGTCGCCTAACAACTTGAATGCTTCTGCTTCAGGTACGATGTATTGTGTCATTTTAATAGTAGTGTACGAAGTAAATATATCCTGTAAAGATGCAATTAAATAAAGTAATACGAAGAGGATAAGATGTTGAAAATTCCACGTTAATATATATTTGACATTAACATTACGTAACAAATGTCGCATTACTTTTTGCAAGTCAACAAATGTCCTGTCCTGTTTAACAGAAGGAGGCGTTAATAGTATATGTAAAAACAATGTTCCATTCCGCCGTGTCTCGCGTGGTACAGTAAGTATGACTGGACTGCAAGAAAGAAAGTACATTCGATTACATTAAATCTGCAAGAGCGGGACTCTCGCTCGCAATCAGACCAATTCCCATTTTTTGCAAACATTTCTGTAACATTTGACTCGGATTTATGTAGATCGATTCTCTCTCTCCGGCGTCCTGCATCCCCAGAGAAGACAAAAAGAAGACGAGACGGATAGTCCGAAAAGGATAAACGTTCTTGGGGATGATGCTCGAAGGGAGACTAACGGTCTGACTAAATCGTCGCGGAGATGCTCACATGATTAGCGTTTGATCGTAATCAAAGTTTTGCGCCGAATACACGAGATCGGCATCTCTGCTGATGGGGTTTCTCCTGACGGAGCTGTACATGTATAGGTCCAACCGCGGCCGTTCGCTCAGGTAAGACTCGAGGCACGGCTTGCCATCCTCGCAGGCCGGCGACACGAATAGCAGCGACAGCGTATATATCGAGTACACGATGTACGCCAGAAATATCTCGGAAAGAATAACGCTGAACGAAGGCCACTGCATTCCGCCGTATATCGAGAGTATCTGTACGTGTATCACAAAGGATAGGCATACAACATTACGAGGTTACAACATTACATATATCACATTTCGTGTTTCTCGGACGGCCGCGATAATCGTTTGAGTTTAGACCAGTTTAGACTTTAGCAGCGTGGCCGTGGTGTCTGCGTGGTGAGCGAGAAACGTTGACACGTGCTCGACTGTAGTATGCGTACACACTACACCCGCCACCCGGCTATCGTCATTCGTCGGGCTGCGTTCGGAAACATCACCCGAGGTCTCTCATGTGTCTGTTGCTGCGTTCGGCATTGCAAATCTAAGGTGCGATTTCATGCTGACGCTCGACGCTGGATTCGAGCGTCAAATCTGGTCACGTGATAAATTGCCGCTCGCATATTTGATGCTATTTCCCCTTCCACCGATTGAGTCGGTCACGTGACCAGATTTGACGCTCGAATCCAGCGTCGAGCGTCAGCATGAAATCGCACCTTTAGATGCGAGCTAGCAGAGAGAGCTTGAATCACGTGATCCTCTACCAATCTAAGAACCGAGGGTGCATTCCGTTTCTCGCATGATGCGCATGATGCATCATTTATCCTTGTTGTTCATCGAATGTTAAACAAGGATAAATGATGCATCATGCGCATCATGCGAGAAACGGAATGCACCCCGAGATGTGAATTGCCGAACGATTTGCGAGGTAAAAGAGCACGTCCGACGCCTCAGATTTGCATTACCGAACGCAGCTATTGGGTGCTTACGAAGAAGCGCTCGGAGTTAGATTTTGGTCCGAGGTGCGTACGCCTCTCTATGATTCAAGTATTTCATGTTTTGCCCGAATTGTCTCGAATAGCGACCCGGGTTGGGGC
>NJRQ01001154.1:0-39782 GCA_003063805.1 Aphaenogaster ashmeadi
ATAGGATAGATATAAATAAAGATAAAATAAAAATAAAAACAAAAATAAGAATGTCGTTAAGTTTATTACGTACTGATCTACGTTCAATTTCTTCTGTAGTATTCCGACGGAAATACCCGCCGTACTGCGTCACATTATTACTGCAGCCCAAACGCATGCAATCTTCATGCTATGATCACGGTGCATTAACTTTTAACCATTCCCGCGCATGGCCGTCCGTATTTATCGCGCGCGCTTTTACTTTTTGCACCCGGGGTTAGAAGTTTATCTCAGGTCCGCAATCTACCTCGTTTCTCAAAGATATACGGGACATCGTTACAATCGGAGCAAGAAACTTAGATTCAGCGAACAATTTTCGATTCAATTGTAAATTCCGCGGTGACATAAAAGCGTGCCCGTAATTGCTTGGTATCGCTTGAACCAATTAAAGCTTAAACTCATATAAAACCGTTAAAGCGAAGTTTCCCGCACCGTCCACAATACGGCACGCGCGCGGTGCAATATCGTTCGTATCGCAGAAATGGATTTATATTGCTTTCGATGTTACACATTATTGTCATGATGGCAAATTAGGGATTAGATACAGCCTAAACGTGGCCTAAAAGTAAATCTAAACTTATCCAAGAGATCTCTTTAGGATTTATGCCAGACTTTGCGTCAATCTTCTACGTTTAATGTCCATTTCTACTAATGTAGATTAACTTTAATCTCGGGTTTAACTTACTCTTTATCTTTTTCAAATTCTTAGAAAAAGATAAAGAGTAAGTTAAACCGAGATTATAGTTAATCTACATTGGTAGAAATGGACATAAGACGTTTCTCTTTAAGTAATGACAATTTGATGAATTTATCAAAGATAATAATCTCTTGGTAAACTTTGGTACTATATCGTGTTTTGATCTAACGTAATTCTGTCTCTTGGATCCTGCGAAACTACACTTTACTCTCGCCGGTGTACACGTAATTTGATCGACCTCGCACCGCAATACGTCATTTCTCCCGGCGCACGCTCCATTCTTACCCTCCTGCTCGCGATCCTATACTCTTTCAGTCCTTTGGTGCAATATGACGTTTATCCGTTCGAAAAGCGAGATTTTATTGCCCGTGTAAATCCTGGCTTTCATCGCAATCGACGTACGGCATCGGGCATTTAGATTTATTATCGGGAACAAAATTATAGCGAGCCCGACAACGCTAATACTGGCCGGCGCGAGAGCACGTCGCAGAAATCGAAAATACATCGAGATTAATGTCAATGCTCCGAGGCAATGGCATGGCGATGAGACGAATAGTCCCGCGGAAGAAGTTCAAAATTTACGATGACGTATAACTTTTCAAACGACAGGGGTGGGGCAGTAATCCGGCAACAAGTGAATATACGCTTGAAATTGAAGTCTGCGCTGCTTGGGAAATTTCCGGAGTCAGATCGATTTAGAGCTTGTTCAATCAGGAGGTAAAGCCTCTTTGCTGACGACCGAAAGTCTCCGCCAAGGCTGACGACGATATCGGCAATGTCGACAGTAGCATCGACGATAATGGCGGCAGGATGAAATGATTTGTCCTTGGCCATTATTGCTGCAGAAACCAACGGTCGTCGTCGGATAGGCAGTCGGCGGCAGGGGTTAAATCGAGTAAAAGCACCGTGAGAGAGCTCGGCAACGTGAAAGGGTTTCTCTCACGTACGCGGTACGTGTATGTCGATACTGCCTGTCGAACGGTAAAATAATAATGGAGAGAAGCGAAGACGTAGAACGCGAGAGCCGATTTCTACGAAAGTCTGCGCCCGCCCCGTTTTTAGATGTCGAATATTTTTCCAGGCGACATGGTCGGCCAGGAACTGTACATCTAAGGTACAATAGTGCTCTGAGCATCTCCCCTGAGTCGCATTTTATGATTGTCGAAAGATAACGAAATGTTACCGCGGGAATGCGCGCCTTTGAATTAGAATGTTGAACGAAACATTTGTTCCGTATCCTCCGCACGTTTTTCTCCCATGGCGGAAATTAGTCCCCCAAAACGACCATCTACGACCATTGAGACTAACGGTCCTCGACAAGGGTGAAAGTCACGCTGCAGATCGAGCGTGAATCCCATTGCTAGGTAGGTGGCGTACCTTGAGAAGGATGTCGTAGGATAATTTTGAAAAAGCTGCGCGTGTGAGCTAAATAGATTAACAAGATGAGAAAAAAAGAGAATAATCAATAGTAGAATAACGAAGCCTGAGTAAGTTCAAGATAATGAGGATTACTATTATAAAGGGGAGCGCGAAGGGGAGCGTTATATATATCGCGAGATCGATATATGTAGGTGGCCTAATGGGAGCGACACGCACGTTGGGACAAAAGGGAGGGAGAAATGGGAAGATGTAATTTAACGTGTCTCGATGTTGGAACAGGGCGGTAGTGGCAGTGTATGTTCCCGAGACAAATTTCTCCGTTGCTTCCATCGATAATTCTTCCGCTGGAATGTGGATGTACCGGAAACCAGTCGCCGGAATAAAATATTATAAGACCGTGTAGTAAAGAAGATGTCGATTGCACGAAACCAGCGGCGTAAAATGTGGAACCGGGACAGCTTAAGAGCAACGTCGACGCATTAACGTCGTTCCACTAAGCACTGGTTTCTCGCAAGAGTCAATGACATTCTTTGCGTTACCCCCTGCACCAAGATGGGAACGTTACGCTGCTATCGAGACTGGATGGTGGCCAACGATTAAAAGTATCTATACGTACGACTTTTCTTCTTTGATGTGTATAGGATACTCGTAATCGCGCTTATAGTATGTCTTGAAAGTCACGCTGAAAAAAAGTACCAGTAATATTTTATAAACTATTAAATATTGCGGGACTTTAGATGATTAATCCCTCCCAGGATTATCTTCCGCTAATTTTAAGATCTCGGTGTAACAAGATTTTAAATTCAGATTTAGCAAGACGAAATGTTAAGAATCATAAAGTTATGAGAAAATGAAGAATAAGAGCAATTTTTTTTTAGATAAAATGAATTCAAACGATGTCAAAGAGCATGTAATTCTATGAATAAAGTTCATGACTTTATCATGGTTTAATATGTACAGTGTAACCGTATTTGAATTGCATTATGATTGAATCCGCAATGTGATGGTGCGTTAAATGAGAGATCATGAATTTAACGAAGACGTGTCAGGAGACTGAGGAAGTGACGTAGGCAAAGAACAGAGGGAAGTGAGACCCTTCGATATGGAAACTCGTGCTA
The DNA here is from genome assembly GCA_003063805.1 of Aphaenogaster ashmeadi. NCBI lineage: Eukaryota > Metazoa > Arthropoda > Insecta > Hymenoptera > Formicidae > Aphaenogaster > Aphaenogaster ashmeadi. Next base: position 3,235 of record NJRQ01001154.1, read on the forward strand.
CACCACGAAAACCATTCCCCTCAGGATCCTGACATCGGAACGGCTCGGAGCATCAATTTTCCTCGGCTCCGTCGTGCGACTACGTTCGACGACCGTGCACAGCGTTTCCGGCTGTACCAACATCCGCCAGTTCCTGCAGGACGCCATGTACAACGGGCGGGAAAGGGATTGGGGAAGTTCTGTGCTTGGGCACTTTGAATACACTTTGCCTGAAACGACGTGGCCCCGTAGACAGATCGAATTCCTGTTCCCTCTCGTCTCCGTCTCTTTTCCTCTGTTACTCTTCCTTCCTAAAGTATGTGTCGTTTTATCAATACTTGTCTTTTATTACCCGTTCATTGAACGTATAAAGATGCGCATCTAGACGAAACGAATAAATTTTAAAGAGGGAAAATGCAGAAAAAGAAAGTTTCATCTCGCCTTAAGAATAAATCTACGAAAGTAAAGGAGATTCTTTTATAAGGACAAAGATATTGTTTGCGCCCAAAAGCAGGGTCAAACGCTTTGTCAACCTCTCTCGTCGGAATTCAATTAAATGCTTTTACATCGAGTTCCAGAAATGGTTACGGATTGTATGTATAACAGGTTTGTGTAATATACGGTACAATATACTGAAATAACTGCGATACGTTCTACCTAGACGCAATATACACTCTGTGTTTAGTGGTTATAACAAAACGTTAAACCAAACGCTGCCTGCCCACATAGCTATTAACATGGCTCTATCGTTATGAATTTAACATTATTTGCCGCAGTGCGCTTAATGCCACGCCGACATTATGTTTATCGTATAGGTTCGCGTATAAACCCCCCTGTTAAACCCTGACTTTGTTTAAAATGCCGCTTGCATCATTGAGCTAAGAATATTAGAAGATGGTTCATACACGGAGCTTTGAAAAAAATTGGTTACTGGAATATAGAAATACGCTGGGTACTCTCCTCGTCTGAGGCTAAGCGCTCTACATCCGCATGGGGCCTGACTAGCAGTGTTTTAAGCAAATCCTCTCCATTTTGCCTCAATGCGGTTTTAGATACGGTTGGCGAGACGACGTCCACGATAAGCGCGCTGGTTTGACTCGGGTGTACGGATAATCCATGCGAGCCGTCCTGTGCGATCGCGTCTTACTTACATACATCGTAAATAACACGACTTTCTCGGACCGTGTCTACGCTCTACGTCGGAAAACTCTAACTGCGTCCCGATTCTACGAATCATTGTAGCAGTTCCAGGTGTCTCGTTGCCCGATCGATATCGTGTCGTCTTATCCAGCGATGCGAGAGTATCTTCGTGCGCGTCTTCAATCCGACCTGAAAGACCTTCGTGCTTCAGAGATACAGGCGGTACGTCTGTAATACGGCGATATACTCATTGTCGAGACTGCATGAGAACGCGTTGCATTCGTGACGAATGCAGGATAGCTGTTTGAAGAGTCGCGACACTATGCTTGTAATGCGATGTAATTGCAACTGCTCGAAAGCCCAGGAACAATCGAAGATTCCCTTTGCGAGGAGCGTCAGAGATCATTCTCTAGATTGTACAGAAGGATGCAAAGACTGTGCAAAATAAGTCGCGATAGATCTGAATTTTTTAATTAAATCAAACTAGTAGGAGAATGCAACAAAGCATGTTCACTCACAATCAATACTGTAACTGCTTTAAATACTATTTTTGAAAAAATAAAATTGACGATTGTCATTCAGAGTAAATAATATTCGGAGTAATTAATATTACGCCCAACTAGTTGGTTGGCGTAAGTATAGCACCCGTGTCATGCTTCGTCGCGCATCGCGCACGTCGCGCATACACTTGGCGCGAGACACTGCCGTGTCTCTTGATAGAAATATCATGAATCTATAAACTGTGTAACTGAAAATATACACGTATTTAATAAGTAAACATATATGACAAGTCTGCTTATATGTATAATCTTTAAATTATTAGGCAATATAGAGAATTTTTATATAATAACGTGTAATTGTGTGATATAAATTTATTTTATCCGCATTAGGAAATAGCAATTTCAATTCTCGTTCTAAAAATGCTCCATCTTCAGATATAACATACTTCTTATGCCGGCTGATATATTTCACAGTCATATGCAACAGGCCGTTTTTCGATGTTACCTCAGTGTGGTTGCATTGTAAAGGAATTCTAGAGGTGAGCCCTGGTTTCTGCAGAATAGCTAAATCGCATGTTGCATACGTAACATAAGACATATCGCCTTCCGGAAGTACGTAACACATTTTCTGGAAAAACGTAGGTGATAGTTATAGAAGAGAAAAATTATGATGATTGCGTCGGGAATTTCAACGAGTATTTCCAAAGTCAAATGAACATAGCAACTATTTGTAATTATACACGGAAAGAACGGTTTTGCTGAAGTATCTAAAAATTTGGCCTGATACAGATCTGAAAATAATTTTGTTAGACTATCAAAAGTAACTATGTGGGACGCTCAAACATGATGATAATGCTACAAAAAGTTTTAATATTCCAACAACTATTTTGGGCGGCCTACATAATTATTTTTATGTCCCAATAAAATTATTTTCAGATCTATTTCTGGCCGAATTTTTAGATATTTCAGCAAAACCATTCTTTCCGTGTGCAGAAATAATAATTTAAAATGAATGTTATTTATATAATCATTACCGATATATTTGTCAAAGATATGTGCGGAGAAGTTTCTCTCGAACCTTTAAAATACATTAACGCGTATCATAAATAATTCCTCGTAATTATACTTTAACGTTGAAAGAAAAGCTGATTACTTGTCAAAGAATATAGTTAAAACCGCGGAGTTTGTTGCAAACTTTATAAAACGTCCGATATATTGCATAAACAACTGTAGCAGCTGATACGTTCTCTGGTATCTCAGCTATTCACGTGTGACGACACTAGTGAATGCTGATGCTCAAAAGTTATAAGAGCAAGGGAAGCTTCTTCAACGGCTTGGATGAGGCAGGATAAACGCCGTATACAAAACGTACGAGACGTTCTTAACTTGAAACTGCCTCCGACACCCCGAGGCATAACACGAGCCCGCTTACAATTCAAGGCATACACCCGCACGGCACGGACGGTAAGGGGAAACCAGTCCACGGTAGATTCCCACGCGGTAAACGAATTAGGGGTTGATTTCTCGGGTAGGTAGCCACCTATCCACTCTTCTCGAGCACAACGACCATCCTCTAACATGCCGTATCGTCCTTCCTTCCGGTTATCTATCGTACCTCTCGCCACGAATCGAGGTAAAGGGTTACGTATACCGTCGGGCAACGAGCCCGGCGTGAGTGCTGTGGCACGAGAGATAAAACCAATCACATGGCACTATACACACAGAAATTTATTGCCGCAGATTATCTGGCGAGAGTCCAAACACAAACACATTTCTTCCTTCGGACCACTCGTGAGACGGGCCGTTTGGAGGGGGAGGGGGCGGGAAAGGGAAGTATGAGCGAAGAGAGTCGTCGAGTGAGAGAGAGTTTGGTATAAGGAGAAACAAGATAGGGACGCGACTCGTAAGTAGGATGGGGGGAAGATACAGTGAGCGAGAGAGCGGAAAGCTCCGACGATGGGCACGGGTCGTCGAGCTTTCTGCTTGTTCCTTACCCCTGTGCTCGCCTCCGCCCACGCGTTCGAGGTTCCCCCCGTTTGAATCTCGCGGAAGCGAGGGGATTTCCCCGGCAAAGACGTGCATCGCTTTTTATTGTCGGATAGACTGTTTGAACAACAGCCAACGTGGCAATCCGAGCCCTACTATGCGTAGCGTTGTCTGCGCCTTCTCTTCTTGCCTCCTTTTTCTCCGTTTCTCTCTGCATTACAATGCCCGCGTCTTTAACTACGCGATCTGCTCCTTTTGCTGTCCAGTATGCGCAATTTATATATACATTTGCTAGAGAAAATAGACTACAACTTATCGGACTAAAATAATGCGAGAGCTAGCTGCTAGCTGACGGATGCACGAGGTAATCCCATAAGTAATGTACATTTAGCCGCTAAAACATGTTTAGATGTAATGTTTAATCCAAATTTATGTACATTACTTTATGTAGCTATATGACAAACATACATGACTTATTAATGGATTTAGTATATTAATAATTTTCTATTTGCTTATATAATCTTCGTAAAAAATATGCTAAAAAATTATATTTGGCATATTAATGAATTAAAAAAAAGAATTAAAGGGCTTGACTCGCGAAATTACTTGTGTATATACACTTTATTTATTTAAAAAATAATTTTTAAAAATTTTATAAAAGCTAAACACTATTTGCTGGATGATCTGTGAAATAGATCTCATGATAGTAAGCGGTTTTATAATGCGCTAAAGAAGTGCTCGTTCACAAACGAGGAAACGAAAATCCGTAGAGAAGAATGAGACGTAGTACGTATGCGCATTTGCCAAGAATATTCCGATATTCAAGAGCTGATATCTGCTTCTGTATCCTGGCCAATAATCTATCTTCGAAAGTAACTTAACGGGAAATCGACGTCCAACGCGGAGTAGAAGCCGAACAGAAGCAGGCTACGCAATGGATCGGAGTATTTCCAGCGGCAGGAACAACATTTTCCGCGGGGATGGGGCAAAGTGAAGAAGTTTTCCTATCGTTCGCGTCCGATATTTGCATAGCGAGATCAATACCAAGTATTGCTAGATCGAGGGCATCGGAGAATTGGTTACTACTGCGTATCTCGAAATGCGTAACGCGAAATAATACCCAGATCTTTTTTATCATATTTGAGGCTAATGCGATTTTTTTATCCTATAATGCGGTGATAACAAAATTATATACTTTTCAAAAGTGATATCTGATATTAATTACGTATTTTTCTATATTACTTCCTCCAAATAGCTAATCTATAGATAATTTTTTCGGGATAGTTGAAACATCTAGTTAAAATTTTTTTGAATAAATATATAAAAATTTTTTCTATTATCTACATTAATCTAAGATTATGATTCTACGACGGAAAAATTTAATTAGATCGCTATCATTAATTGAATTTAATATGTTATACAATACGCTTTAAAATACTTAGATATATGTTAAAAATAGATTATCTAACGTACAGAAAATACGGCTGACTAGTCTTCACTCAGCGTTCTCGAATGTCATTCAGAGCAGATTTAAGAAAATGGCGACTTTTGTCTTCTTCTACGTGGCCCATTCATAGTCGTAGAAGTGGACGATGAAGCAATCGTTTCAAATCGGTCGTTAATAAGAAAGTCGTTCGGAGGATCTTTCGGCTCGAAAAGAAGAGAAAGATACCTTCAGAAAGTTTCTACCTATAATCGTCGTGCGGTCTTTAATCTAAAATCACGTGAAATCTGAATCCTTCCATTCTATCTATTCACTCTTTTAATTCAAAATTACAGATTTCAGAAAAAAATCAATTTAAAGGCAATGATGTATTATAGCAGTTATTACTTCGTGTACGATTAATTTGATTTTGTTGAAAATATTATAAAATATTAATTAATTTGAGAACGCGTATCAAATATGTAAACCTGAGTAAACTTAATTATTATTAATTCCTCAGTTCTAACCATGCAGCTTAAGTACGTAATTATTGGTAAAGTATTGTGCTTTGAAACAGCATTGGTATGACGTAAAACAGTATAACAACCAATTACACGCTAATAATTAGTCGACTGTGTACGCACAATAATACAAGTTTCCATGGTAAAGTTTCTTGTGCATAACGCGTATGTCGCAAACATACTTAATAACATAACTGCGTTAATTAACGGCAACGATTTGTCTTTCCGCTAATGTTTCCTAATATCTAATAATGAACCGATAAACATGGACCAATACACCTTTGTTTGCCGTTACTAAACAGTTCGCTCATTTTAGTTGATTCAGTATCCCGTTGCTCCTCGCAAATCAAGCTTATTCAGCATTGGAACGGCCTTTAATTTGCGCAACAATGCTTTTCATGCGTTATGCGCTGCGCGGTCAGGTTCGAACTCCGTTAAACGTTCCGTTTGTGCGATAGGATTCCGTTAAATATTATCATGACATTAGGATTGCCAGTAAACTTCGGGTATATCTACCGTGGTAGAGGGAGTGGGAAAAGTTTACCGAGATGTCAAACAGTTTCTACCCGTGAATACCGACAGACCGTGAAACTTCGAGACGATGTGCCCGCCATTGCTGGGTACAATACTTCTTGGCATTTCCACCATTGCAGTCTCGCATGCTTTATTAAGGAGTTCGCCCGAGGCCTCGAAAGGTTAACGTGGATTACAGCAACGGAGCTTTTTTTCTAATACTCCTAATTCTCCGCGCTCAACTTCCAACTCTCCTTTACGCTTCGCCATCTCAAGCGCCTCGTGCTCCGAGAAGTGCCAAGGATACCGAATCGATCACGATATCCTACTCGCAACGGCGGAACGGACCGTGTAAATTTCCACCTCCACATTGTCGACGTTTCTCATTAATCGCTGATCGATCTCCTTGCTGGGTGATTAACGTCTCGTACGGCGATAGGCGAAAGAGTAACGGCAGCAGTGTCAAGGGGAGATCGAGACCGGAAGAAGAGAACAATCAAATGGAGAGAGGAGGAAAGGGGAGAAAGACCGGTCAGTAGACAGCTGGACTGACGCATCCCTAAAAGTGAAGGGCAGCGGGCATGAGGTCGAATGTTCTCCGAAAAGCATGGCGATACGCGCTCGAAATAAACACGAGATATTATAGATACGGTTGCGAGCGAGGTCGTAACCGCTGTTAATCTATCGTACGTCGTACGGTAACAGCTATTCGTCTTCTATACGTCACATAAGTATGCACTGGCATTCGTTGAGGTATTGGAGTGTAAGGAGACACAAGGCATAATTTCCTCTCGCCCCACTCTCGTCACTATGAAGCACATAATGAATACGCGCACCATGGTTGCATAGCTGTGTCACGTGTCACGAGGGAAACTTTGAGCCCTTGTCATCATGAAACAGCAGTCGCACGCATTACACGGTGTTGTTACATGGCATTTGAACGGCGATGATGATAAAAGCGGATATCTCACGGCCAGGAAAAGAAGCCGGAAAGTTTATTACGTGATAATACCGTTTTCAGCAACAAAAAGCGTAATCTAATATACAGCGCATTATCATTCAAGATGCAAAATTCGATAACTTGTTTAATACTGCAATCTCCTTGCGAAAGTTCTATTAAGATATCCTAGTTTATGTTTCTCTTGTAGCAGCAGCTTATAATGCGCATGCAATCTAATCCTTTTGTATTCTTTTAAAAGTTGTTTGCGTGTAAATGATTTTTAATGAATATATAAAAACATTTCTTATTCGAAATACAAATCTATAGATTTTTAATTGTATTTATAAATAATAGCATAACAAATTTGATGAGATATAAATGTAATTCTTTTATATTGTAATTAGATTCTATCCATTGTAGTATACAAGTTAGACGAACATCTAATGAAATGGTAATCGTTATACTTGGTTGCATTTGTATCTGCTGATAAAAGAGTAAAAAAATCTACTCTCAAGAAGATAGATTTTCTTCCGAGAAAGCTCGAGTAATAGCTTAAATTTCGCGTCGTGATCTCGCTGTTACTTATCGAGAAGCACGACATTTTCTTCTCGAGAAGTAGTACGTTCCTCCGAGAAATAAATCGTTTTTTCTTATTACACCACTGTACAAACGCAACATCACACACTCATCATTGATACGCGTAATCACAAATCGTTCTCCAAAATCTAACCACCTTATAGATATCTGACAGAAAGTCGCGTTGAGATAATTTTCTGATTCTATAATGTTATAGATTAAAAGTATGGTGCGGACGATATATATCTAGAGTCCGAGTTATGTCATAACACTTGATTAAAAAAAGATAAAATTCTGACAAGTTAATAACCGTCCCCACGAAGATCCGACAAGCTTCGTAAACTTCGGACGATGATCTCTAAGAAGCTGAAAACTTGGAAGGATGGACATCTTCCACATCAATACTTTATGTAACGATGTAGGTCATTCAACGACAGGTTATGATTGTGTTAAACATAAATCTATTAAATATAAATCTAATTATATTATATAAGGTTTTTTAGTATATTTTCAAGTGAAATCGAGAAAGACAGAGGAATGTAAAAATAAAGAGAGGTAAAAAGAGATAAAAATTGCTGTACATAGTAATCTAATGCATAGAAAATAATTAGATGTTTTATAATGAATAATAAATCAAAAGCTGTAGATTAGCCTTCTATCTTGCATTATTTTAAAAATAAAAAATTGATAATAGAAATTCAAGCGAAATTCCTCAAACAAATTAACTTTGAGAAATCATGGATATGGTTGCTTTGATTCAGATATGCATCATAATAGTATAATATTGCAGATGACAGCTCGTTAACTTTAAAATCTTACATTTCGCTTCTGCTAAATATACCCTAAAGTCGTATTGTGAGAAAAGCTCGATTTACCACGTACAATGTTTATGCGTTGCCTTTCGTGCTAAGAACAATGGCTCCGAGAGCAACCCATCAAAGAATTTCCGTTTCCGGGGTTACCGAAGATTCATCCTTCTTTGAGCTAGTCGTGCATTTGTATATGTATGCGCGTTAATACATGTTAAATTACTATTCGTAAATGTATAACTTATAGGAAGAAAGTCATAAACGTTTTTATTAATAGATAAAAAGTTTATTGGATATTACTGCATGGAATTGACATTTTAGTTAATTAGAAAATTATTTAACTGATTATGACTTCTATATTTGAAAGACAAAGAATCTATTTTGATGTCAAAATGAAAGTTATTCCCGATATATGTAAAATAATATATTTATGGTTTACAACTGCGATCACTGATGCAATGATTTCGTACAAACTCGAATTTTTCATAAAAAGTCGAACATTAAACTTTTAAATAGAAAGCCATCTGTCATACGGTATATTCTCTGCTTTTAACAATTTAAACTTTTATATCTCATACAAAGGATTGAGCATTACCTAGGAATTTTGAAAAGAATTATTAAACTCAATGAACTGTTAATCGATTTATTTCATCTATTTAATTTTTTTTCATAGGATATGCGCGAAGGAAATATCTTTACTCTTTGTAGGCCTTTAAAAGCAGTACAAGTATCGGTGCATGAAAACGCACTAGAACTGCAGAGACAGAATCGGTGTCGGCGGTTGCGGCCGTGTCGGCAATCTGGACGCGCGCAAAACAGCGCTTGCAGCTGACGTTTTACACTTTGCGGTGGCTGATGGTAGCCAGATAGGTTCCTCGAATTGTCCTCCTTCCCGTGCGCAATCATCCTTGTCGCTTCAACCTGGCAAAGTTCGCACAACTCGTCCTGAGGACTGACCTCAGAATTTTTATAAAAATTCAGACCTATCGAGAAAACAGCCTTTTCCACCTTCCGACCTTCGCTTAAAAGTATTCCGCAATTGGAAACCGATATGTTCGCGTTTGATGCTTTACGTACTTTTTCTAAATAAAAGACATTCCAACGTTGAATGGGAAGATGATAAAAAATCTCTCTTTATAAAAATAATTATTTCTTTTGCGGACAATTAAATTGATCTTAATTACCAGAATGAAACATTTTTCTTATAGACAATACTATACTTTTCCTATAGACAATATTTATGTATTATTCATATTTGTCAATTTTTCGAGAGGCGGAACCCTTACGAAGTAATTAAAAGACACTGTGCATAAGATATTTCTTCGTACATTACGTTTGTTAATTTTGCATTTTCTATAGATTCGTGCAGTATACTGGAATGTTTAGCATAGTAGATAATATATTAAAGTAAAACCAAATCAATGAAACGTATATTTTTTATTAATAATAGACGTAACGTGATGTCGATTACCACATAATTTTGAAAACAATGTCCAAGGAATGGAGGTTCTATGGTGTACGAGGAACAGGAGCCGATTGGCGATTGGACGGGCAACCGCGTGGAAATTAATTAGCGAGCCAATTTAACTTTAACGACCGTTCGATTCCATAGAGTTTCCGGCGAGGTGTGTACATTGATAATAATTTTCCCGAATGCACACCACTACCTTAACCATTGGAAAAGTTTTCCAAGTTAATTTTCCGATCGCGCCTGTTGATTTCACCGCGAAACAAGCTCATACAGGAGATATATTTCATAATTCGTTGTAACTTTGTTTCCTACAATTCCATTAAAAATATTACGTAAGCATATGGTACTCGGAAGTAACAAACAGCCGTGAATATAAATATGCAATCGCAATAAAGAAATAATATTCGCTACATGTGTAACGTGATTATAATTGAAGCTACTGAAGGAAAATATTACCATATGAATAGTTATCGCACATTCGTATATATGCATAAGTACACGTATCAAACATAACTCCTTCAAAGCAAGTACGATCTTTTGCAACAAGATTTTATTTCCGTAAGAGGATCCGAAACTTTCGATTACAGCTCGGACGTATCTATGCGTCGTGACCCCTCGTTCAATCGATCGTCTTGAAAATTTTATCAAGTAACAAATCCGCTACTGCATGCGCAACTCAAAAGTTCCAAAATCGCACTATCATGAATTATTTCGAAATAATTGAATGTATTTTATATAGGAGCACGTTGTAAAATTTATTATTAATATTTACAGAAATTTAATCACGCTTTGGTTAGATATGATAGTTTACATCGATATTTTTGTTACATGTAAATTTTTTTGCTAAACCTATTATAAACTAATAATGATTGGTTATCTCTACATTATTTATAATAAATCTAATAAAAAAGTTCATGTATATGATATACGATTGTATTAGTCTTATTTGATCGCGTAATATAAACGTATTACCATTATAAACATATTCAAGGTTGTGGCAGAATGTACGATTTTCATAATAATTTATCGTCGTTCTGATGGTTTATGAAAATTTATTAGGCACGCTATTGGTGCTTATATGTACATTATAAGCTAATATGCATTTAGTGAAGCGTAATCTAATTTAAATTTATAAATCCAACATTGAAGATAATTTTTGTTGATATACATGTAATGATCAATGTGTACTACTCTTTGGTGCTATCAGTTAAACAGGTAAACTATATTTTGTTATAAAATTCGTAAAAAATACGCCTGAGCTAATAAGCTGACTTAATACGGTATTAATAAACCAACCAAATATTTAATGTTGTATCACGCGTCGCCTGTAAACTCAGTTTTGTTCAGAAATGAGCCGTCGTCCATCGGGATTTCATCGGACATGTAACGAGACGGACCGACGAGAAAAAAAAGACGCTGCACGTCGGCGCAACTGCGCGTCCTGATACGTTCGCGTCAACTTGCTAAGTTAAATTTTCAACGATGTTCAGAAGCGCCCGAGCACCGAACATCACATAAGAGATCGTCCGCTCAGACACGCGTCTCTATTTGCATAACAGAGGCGCGTTGCATAATGGAAATTGCCCCGCGTTGTATAACATTGCGTGCTTGCATCGTGTGCACACGCTGCCCGCCGAGAAAGAGAAAGGAATTTCTCTCATTCGCGTGCTGGCGAATAATTAGCAGGCCTGCCCGTGACATGAAGTTTGAAGCTGTTGCTGACTGGATATGCACAGCTGCCTTACATTTTCCGCATTCCTTAGGCAGATTGGGGTCACTAAATAAGAAATTACCTCGCACGAATGCAGTCCGCGAGTTTTCCGATTACATGGAAGTAAATCTTTCTTAACAATACAGCACGAATATTTCATTAATCTCTGCCTGGTTTTGTTGTGATAAAGCGGTAACCATGAGAAGACATTAACTACTGCTCTTGTAATGCAGCACGTGCATGTATAAACGTTTAAGTGTTATACATGTATTATACATTATCGTTACATTATTGATTTTAGTACCAATTGTTTCCGTTGTTAATTCACCTATAATTGTTTTTAGCAGCAATTTTTTTGTTTTCTTAACGGAATTCTTTTTCAGTTTGATCTGTAATATCTGTAAATATCTCTTATGCATAATATATTTATAGGTATTTATTACCAAACTTTTATAAAATAAATTATCTCCGTTGGACACAGTTAAAAGAGAATTAAGTTTAAAGAAAACATTAAAAATTTTTTAAACATTTATATACTTTTATATGAATATATTTTTTCTTATCGACGACGTGACGGTTCCTTACTTTCTCATTTATTTCTATTTTTACCGGTAACCTCGGGTAATTACACGTTCATGTCGCTTCGCGAAGCAGAAAGTAGAAGATTGATTACAGGTGCAATGTACCTGATAATGAAAACACATAAGCTCCAATCGTCTACCACATGTTTTGAAATTATTGATACACGAACATTTCAGTCCTAAGCGTCAATTTAGTATGTGCACAAGGAAACAGACACGATTTACAATGATACAGTATCTCGATAAGGTGATTAGGGTTGCGCGTTAGCAGTTACGATTAATGATCGCTATGAGGTGTTTGACACACTAGAGACTGCTTAAATCGATAACGTTAGAAATCCAATTTTAGAAGTATTTTGTAGTCAGTTATTCTCTTATCTACCTGAATGGAAGCGTGCAGTATTTTAATAGATATCCTAATGGAAATTATGACATAAAATATCACGCTGCCATTTATATTTCCTTCCGTATGGACATGTTTATCGGGAAATAATTGCATATCACGTAATCACTCTACGGTGTAGACTGCAAAACATTAAATTCGCGATTTATTTCACGTCCAATTTTGCTTCCATTTATTACGGCATTGCAAAATCATATATCACGCAAATATTGCTTTAAAGCAAACTATATTTAGTACAATATACGCTCATCGCTTAAATAATAATGCATTGTAGTAATGCATCCCGTATTCAAATTGATATTATTCTAAAGAACTCGGTGATTAATAAATAGGTGTACATGTTTCTCTCTGTCTGTAAATTTTGAATGTATCAGTATTTGCACATACAATCTAGGTACTATATATAAATATTATGCATGAAAGTATCTCACAGATATTACGGATAAAACTGGAAAGAATATCATTAAGCAATAAAACGAGGAAACTTCTGTTAGAAATGATTATAGATTGATTAAAAGTAAAGAACAATTTGCACTAATTATATAGCAGAATACTATATTTGACTTGTTATTTACCAAGTTATTTTATATACGTTGAATTTGCGTCATCCCTATGCTGTATGTCTTGAAAGCTTTCCAGCACTATATCTTGGCAATTCGTCGATCCCGCGTGTCATTGATTCTCTAGAGAATTCTCCCAAGAGAAATCGAAGGCAATACTAAGAATCGGACATTAATCTCTCTCTTCACCTCTTTTTTTTCTTTCTCCTTCTTCAAACCTTAATTTTTACTCTCCTAACAGTCACCGGATAATGAGATGAAATCACGATTGCTATACGTCTGATGGAAATTCTGGATTTACTACTGACGCATTAGTAGAAAAAATTTCGATATCACGATAAACATTCGCTCAGTCTTATTTTTCATGCAACTTATATTTCTTCGTCATATCTTAAGACAAAACCACGAATTTTTTTATTTTGTTCGATAATTACACATTTGAAGTACATAACATATTTTTAATAACTCTATACCATTAGTATCATGTTGGATGACATTGAATTCCAGTTGTCGTAGAATATTCGCATCCCTTTCCTTTTAATAATTTTCTTTTCTTGAGATTCTTGTCTGATTCTCTTTATAGAAATATCGGCTTTGGTATTTTATTTTGTTCACTTATTGACAATGATTCCGCATATTTATATTATTGCTGAAGAAAATATTTAGATTATTTGCTGAAGCAAATATTAATATACAATTTAATGTTTTATTATCAAATAATTATAAAACCCTATACTACACTGTAATAATGATATTATAATATATAATTATTATTCACTTTAATGATCAATCAATAATTTTATAACTCCCCCCGTAGAAAAATAAAAGAAATTTTAGAAGCCGATAATAACACGGTGATTAATTATTTATTGATAAAACTCGTAATATTTTATTTGTATCTGACATATTAGAAGCTTGTTATTTCTTGATATCTAAGAGTGAAAAATTCTACATTTTTATTCATTTTAGCGAATGACAGAATTAATGTAAACCAACGTATAGTTCGTGCATCTTAAATCTACTGCTTCGTACCGTCCGGTACCTGTGTACAGTATATACACAATATTGATCCAGGCTATTCGCGATTTACTTGTTCTTTTCATCCGCGTTGTTCCTGTTTCTATCTTTAAAAATGTAAAATGGCCAATAGTCATGCCCACCCAATCTTTCATTCGATAAATCATCGATTTAGCGAACTACTTTATTCCTATCATCTTTCCGTGTCATTTTATAGCGACTTCCATTATTGGCGCTCGGTTCCGCTAACAATACCAATTAGCACTTCCATAAATTCAAGGCTTTTTCCGTTTCCCTGCGGATAATACTTCTGTGTCACGCCACCATGTGCACTCCACAAATTCTCATTTAACCATGTACGTGGTTTTATCGTTATTTAAGTCTTTGTTTTTGTATGCTAGGGAATTTACTAAAGCATCCGACTTTTTGGTAATTTCACTTGTGTTAATAAGCATCAACATTTAATTAATATTTTGCATTTTTACGTTTATGTGAACGTTTTTTTTTCATATGGTTAAATTTGTGTTTTAAAATATCGTCAGTTCATATAACTTCAAATAATATTTATCAAATCAGTAAGACATAAACACGAAGTCCTTGCGGTTACATTAAATATGTAATTATGAAACATCTTTAATGCATTTTAAATACAAAGATATTTTGTTCTTCCATTAATTTTGAAATATTCACGTAGTCAATGTAAAGTATAATCATGCTGGCCAAGGAAGAACGATATCTATGAGAAAAACTGTACACTCCAATATCTCCTACAATATTACGAAACTAGAACAACACAATAAAAAGCATTAAAAAATGCTGAAATGGTGGCATGACTTTATGAAGAAAGTTTCGCAAAATGGCATGTCGAGTTAAGTCAGATTTATGGTATAACCATAATGGATGGTATATACGAAGAGCTTGCATTTGGATGTCGTGGTTCTCTTATGCATTTCACCGGGTGGACTCGCGTTTTTCTTTTACACTTCGCAATGTTTAACACTTCGGAATTTCGTTAATGTTACATAGTGTTGGTTGAGATGTGACATAGTTTGACATATACGATCCTTTCCTTTGAAATCAGAATGATCCTAACAGCCTTTCAATAAGAAGATTTAGATACCAAATATTTTTATAATGAACGATAATTAGTTCCCTAGACGCTTAGCTGAGAAACTGCCTTTTTATCCTTCGACAAAAAGTATATGAAGCACTTACCTTCGGATGAATGCACCAATGTAACGAAGATCCACACGGTCCATGGGACGAAGATAGCAGTGATTATTGTCATATTTATTAGTCTCATGAAATGTTCTTTAATTCTCGTTTAATTTTCGTCACGTACACGCACTGGTACAAAACCTACGCGAGCCGGAGTCTAGATGCAGACTGACTTGTCCTACGGAGTCCAGCAGGAGCAACACGACACGCATGCGTCCTGGCTTCCACGTGCCTGTCTCTTTCGTGTCTTTACTAGTCACAGGGACAATTGTGATTTCCCGGACATTCTCATTCTATCTCATTATGTAGGAAGACTTGCGTAGGAGATGCTTTCGAACGTGTTATGCGAATGTGTTATGTTATCTCGTTTATCGTCCCTTGTATGTCATCCTCTCGTGATGTCAAGTCTAGAGATTGTATGCGCTCTTACACAATACGCTTAACATATGTGATTCATTTATTCATCACTGTTTCGAGCCTTTTACAATGCAAGGGAATTTGCGTCACGCGTGTTCATATTATGAAATGTAGACATTTCACATTCAAACTGATGATAAAAATTGAATATAGCGGAAGAAGCATATCTGCCAAAGAAATATCTCTGACAATTGATGAAACATGTACGCAGAAGTCTTCCACGTATTTGCCCCTTTCGTATTTTTACTAGTCACAGAGAGACAATTGTAATTTGCTGAATATCTTCGTTCTATCTCATTGAGCAGAAAACCCAAAGGTACCTTCAAACGGATCGTATGAGACGTTATCTCTTTTATACTCTCTCTCTCTCTCACGTATGTCTATTTATTCAAAATCGGCTTTGTAAGAAGTAAGAAAGGAAACTTCATTAAATTAAAAGCGATGAGATAAATAAGAATATGAATTTAAAAAGTTGAATGATATAAAGAAATTATTTGCTTATTTCAGAATATATTCGTATATAAATTTGATTATACATTTCTCTATTGCAAACCAACTCTGAATGTAGGGTATATATAAATAAAATGTTAACGACTAAAAATAAAAGTATATTATAACCATAGGTACATCAGTAAATTCATTCTTTTTTCTAAAAGATCAAAGAGCTTCTTAGAAAGCCTAGGGAATCAAGAAAACTTTAAATATTAGGGGGATCGGAAAGTAATCTCGTTTTTTCACCAATCACCAATCTTGTGAAGATGTTCTTGTACAGTGGATCAAGAAACACCAAGTCTGTTTGCCAAATCTTGTATGGTTACACGTGAGTCACTATCCAGAATACGCAGAGTGTCGTTATCCAATATAACGAGTTTTCCTGAACGAGGAATGTCTGGCAAGTCGAAATTTCCCGCACGAAATTTAGCACATCAATGGTCTAGTTTCCACCGAAACCTTCAATTCGCACCTAATGCGGTGTAGAACCATATTTAAGTCGATGGAAACGCAACTAATCTTTTTCATTACTACTCTACTTCCAATGGAAACAGTATTTCTAATGGATTTGCACCGAAGTAGAACCAGATTGAAGGCTTCGGTGGAAACTAGACTATTGTTGACATTTACAAACGTCTACTGATTTTGGATAAACACTACAAATATTTCTGCAGACTGTGATTGCGTTATTACCACGATGAAACTCGTCCAGCATAGTATGCCTAATATGTTCTTCACTGAATTCTTTGTTTGCCATTGCAGCCAAGAACGTCCAAATGAATACAATGCAGTTAATAACGTAAAATATCAACCTAAATCTTTAAGCATTAGTGTCGACAGTGTTGCCACTCATACAAATAAAATATACTTGAAGGCAACTAAACATCGAAAAATTGCAACATTACTTTTCGATCCCTCTAATATATTCTCTTTAAATTTATTTCCTACATGCTTTTGTTTTTATATCCTTTTTTCAGTCATCACCTTATATATTTTTTAAAAAGAAGTATATATGCTACATAAAAATATCTCATTTAATAAAAAAATAGGATATATTATTTAATAACCTTTTTACTTTTATTTGCTCGAATTGTATTATTTTACAACTGCTGTTTTTCCGATTTGACATTTGTCCGTTTTTAACGAATACAGCATAAATAATAAATGTAAAAATTTTTCAGGATTATTTGTTTATTTAGATTTAGTAGAGATGAATTTTATGGAGTTTAATAATAAAATTCTCAATTGTGTCATGTACAAGCCTCAGCCGAATCTGTGTTGCGAAGGACAATAAAAAATCGAATTGCCACGGTCCTTTCAAAATCCCGTTGCTCTCGCTCTGCGCTTACCAGAAAAGAGTGTATTAGGTACCGCTCATTGTTCCCGAAATTAATGCCGGAAACCGCAACTCTGCCTTTACAAACGGCGCCACAGCGCGTACACGCTTTGATAACGCTAGATGCAGGGGAATAGGGAAACGGAATGGAAATAATTCGCCAGGCTGTTGAGGCAACCTGGGATTAGTGTAAGCCGTTAGAGGTACGTCCTCGCCTCTCAAGCGTGCGTGCAGTAATGTTTCTTCTCTAAAAGTATGGAGGATAAAGGAAAGAAAGACAGAGGCAAGAGCAGGGCGATAGAGATGATCGAGAAAGAGAAAGAGAAGGCGAGCAAAGGCAAAGGGAAGAGATAAAAGGAAGGATGCGAGAACGACGCCGGAAGTGAGCAAACATATTCCACCGAACGGGCGTCGTTAGCGCGAGATTCAGCATTTGACTTTTCGCGTTTGATATGAATTTTTCTTCTTTGGCGGGGTGGCATTAGTGCGCGTTTTTCGTTCAGCGGATGTCCGACTGCGAGAGTCGCGCACGACGGTAGCCAACGAGGCGGAGTCGCGTTCGAAACGGGTAAGTCAAACGAGAAAACTTCGCGGATTAAGCGCAATCAAGTACCGATAATTCCCTTGTGAATCGAGTCTCCCGTCTCTTCTCTCTCTCTCTCTCTCTCTCTCTCTCTCTCTCTCTCTCTCTCTCTCTCTCTCTCTCTCTCTCCCCCCTCCCCCCTCTCTCCCTTCCCCCCTCTCTCTCTCTCGCTTTCTCTGTCACAAGATGGAAGGGGGACGGATGGGTTAGAGAGGACTTTCGCGTGTCCCAGCTCGAAGGAAAACCGAATTGTTCGGATTGGATGCCGCCGTGTTCGCGGCAATGCTATCTCTTACCCGACATCGACCCCTGCGAAAGCCCCCGCGGGCGTTATCTACCGAATTAATCGGGAAGTTTCTCGCCTTTAACTATATAACATTAATTTTAATATCAATTCGACGACTCGCGGTTTATTCTCTTGATGGTATTCGCGGCTCTCGAGTGCTCGCCGATGCAAAATTAAGGCAGCGCGACGTATCGCATAAGTTAAGGAATTAACTAAAAGTCATCATTTGCTCAGTGACTGAGAATCTTTTATGACTTAAAGAGCAAAAAGAGGAACTAATTTATTAAAATAAAAAAATGGCATTAGTTTTTGTATTCGATTATATTAATGTATCTCCTTTCTTAGCGTCTTTTAAGAGAAAAGTATCGATATTTTAGTTATTTTTTATCAAAAAAGAACTTCAGCTACAAGGCAAATTTATGCTTCAAAAATTCTTAAAGAAATTGCATGTCTCTAATTAAATTTTTAAGGTAAAAGAAGATTTCACGCAGTATCATCCTGATTACTAAATTAGTCTATTATCAAACCTTTTACATGATTGGTATGATAACTTATATCAATTGTATTTTTCGCTTAAACTTTTGAATATTTATAAAATCTGTTAATCATATAATTGAAAATTTGTGTAAAAGGAGAGAGAGGGAGGAGGGGAGAGAGAGTTGCTATGCAACTAAATATATACTATCTAATGCAAGTGAACTCAACGAGTATTATAGTAACGTTAGCTCAACGCGTCGCGCAACCACCATCAATCGTCATTATTTCCCAGATATGGCATTTATGGTTGAAAATCCTGAAAAATAACGTCCGCGTCATTCTAGATACACACCATGTATCCTATATCTCGCTCTCAGTATATTGATGTCAGTAAAATCGATCGCAATGCAAAAGCCGGCCTTACCAAATAAACACAATTTAACTTGTAAATTACAACTTATATATCTGTATATAGTGAGCAATTAGAATATAATATTATGAATATGCAGTCAACACACATATAACGTATTTTAATATATTAACGTATTATATATATATATTCATATTAACATACATCAACGTATTTTAAAGAATGTTTGCATTGATAACATTAGTTAATTAAATGTTACACTATTGTTCATATGAATGAGATCTCCCTGTGTCATGCGAATGCAATGTCTAATATATACGTATGTATATATACGTGTAGATATATGCGGATCCTCTATAATTAACTTAACATCGATGCAAAGTAATGCATCTCATTAAAACCGAGAGAATTTAACCCAAACGAGTTTCTAATATAAGAAAATTTATTTCTATTATTATAAAATTCACTTTGTTCAAATTTACTTTGTTTTAATATGCGAATATAAAAGCATCGAACGTTATATATTTATAAAGGTATATATAGCGGACTCTCTCTCTCTCTCTCTCTCTCTCTCTCTATATCCATCACACACACACACACACACACACACACACACACACATATATATATAATATAGTTCTTTATCCATCACACACACACATATATATATCTTTATGAATAGAAGAATGTTATTACAAATGCGGAATATGCAGCAAAAATCGTTGCTTTATTTTATTTTTTACATATGTGGATTAAAAAACAATGTATAATATAACATTTTTAATATTCATATAAATGCATTTGGATACATTAAAACGTATTATATTCGTATAATAATTCACTAGTTTATTTCCAGATCAGTTTTATATTCGTGTGTTACGATTCATTATTCTTTTGCAAAATTTTATACCATTAAAGTATAATCTTACTCAATCATGGGTATATATAATATTCACATGGAATATATTATAAAAATATTACTACAATCTATATTTAGAAATACAAACACTTCATTTTGCAGTATTAAATATTAAAACGAATACAAACATATGAATTGTTAACTGAAACAACATGAATAATCAATAGAAACTAATTATACTTCTTCTATTTTCAAAACATCTCTTCTATTTTGAGTACTGTAACAGCAGGGCAAATTTTGCCGTTTGGCGAAACCTGTAAACTATACGATAATGAGACTAATAATTCGCGCGCGGAAGCTTCTCACGTTCTATGTAATTCACTACTGCGAGTACAAATGGCTCGTAACACTCGCGCCGTTAATGTTAATATACAACGTAGTCGCACACATGGAGCATCAGATTTCTAATTCTAATAAATCCTGCGCGGGGCGTGCCTACTTAGATTGCGCCCGTGAAATACCGGCAAATGGACTCTGTAATTCTTAAACGAACAACCCGTACGTGAACGCGGGCAAAAGTTAGCCACGAACTTCTACTCGTTCGGCGTAACCACGAGCGGATGTTCTAAAATAGAGCAGTACTTAAAATATAGAATCGGATATCAAGAAAGAGCGATCGATTAAAACAATATAAAATGACCGTTAAATTTATTAAATATGATTAATTTAAATGAGATATTTTAATAAAATATATTATGTAAGGAGATTAGAAACCTCGAGAATGTTTCTAATCTTCTATTTTTAGTAGCTGATAAATGACGCCAACATCCTGTACAGGAAATAAATTTTAGATTTAAAAAAATTTCATTTTCACTATACTAGTTCGTTTTTATATTTTAATATCGAATATGCGTTTTCATACTTTAATATCGAGTATGCAACTTACTCTGAAATAAATTCAATTTTATGTTTATTATCGCATGAAAAATGTAATATATACCTTCAGAAATCACGATAGAAACATTTCTCCGTCTGCATTACATAATCTTGCAAGCACGTGTCATTGTTTTCGCACGAAATAGTGCACCATGCTTGCGAGCAATATATCGAGAAGCTGTACACGGCAGTCGCGTAGACGTAGATTCGAGACAGCAATAAAACTGTATCAAGGTAGAAGACACGAAGCCTTGGTACGATTCTGTTGCACGAACTGGCGGCTGACGGCTCCGAAAGGACGACGTTATCTCACGAATTCCTGCGCCCCCGTAATCTGGCATTTATGCACGTGTACGCTGCATACAGTTCGCTAGGTCTTCAACCGCCAAGTACGAATTCTCGAATTTCCGTTGCTTACACGTACGAACATGGAAGTCTTCCTGCATCACGTCGGCTCGCATTTCCGCCAGCACTTTTAATCCTTCTCCAATTTAATTACCGATTATTTAAGTTTGGTAGAAAAAATCTATACCAAATTGACCAAAAAATTTTACGATGTGGAACATTGTAAAAATTTATACGTGTACATCTCGATAATCAGATAAATTAAAAGAAGCATTAAGAGAATATTGTTTATGTAAATTCTTGTAATAAATTTTAGATCAGAGACGTTATCTTGATAAACAATTAATAAATTTAATTTGGTAATTTATGAGCTACACGAACTTCGCATCAACATTCCTTATTGCTCTTAACTTATGCTATTAGCTTGCGAGTTTCATTGCTCTATAGAGTATATTATATTACTTTTTCATTGCTCCTAACAGTATGGCGGATAGTGAATTTAAGATAATACGTTCCACATAATATTTTAAGAGCGTCAGATTAAAGGACCGAAAGTTCCTCCAGTTTGAAATCGAAACGTCTGAGACATTTCATGGCAATTCCGCGCGCTGTCGTATTTCCATGAAGCGTGTCACTTAACGGTGAGAGCGCCTTAAAGTTTTAAGACGGTAACAAGTCGACGGAGGAAATTAAAGCACTTTTCAGAGAGTCTACCACACGGTCTGCGTAGAAGTAGTTAACGAAACAAGTGGTTAATGAATTATTGAAAGAGCTGTCTGCGTGAGCTTCTTAGTTCTTTTCACTAAAAATCTATCTTCCTCTCTTTCTCTTATTTTCTCTCTTTCTTTCTATCTCTTTCTTCCTCTCTCTTATGCAAGATCGTAATTTTATAATATGACCCATCTCAAAGATAGAAGAATCTCGTTCTATATTTGCCATAAACCATAGGATCTTTACTACTGCTACTGTGTAGTACATTTTTGAATTCATATAAATAGAAAATATAACGTAAAAAACATTGATTTCCTCAATATCCCTTTATACATTTTAGAATGTGACGCAGTTACATTTACTGTCTTTAAATTTTAATTCCATATTTGTTATACAAACCAAAGGATATGTAATATTTATCAATTAACATAAGTTAGAGACCCTGTAATCAGAGTCTGATCATAAGGCGATTTGGTCAATATCCTGCGAGAGAGAAGGATATACATTCAATATCGTTTTCTCTTTCTCCCTATCTCTTTCTCTGTTTTTTTCTATCTCTTTCTCTTTCTCTTGCTTTTGACCTAAAATGGCGGACCAATCAAAAATTGCTACCGTATGGCTAGACTCTGATTATAGGGTCTCTAACATAAGTAAATCTGTAATAAATCTGTACATTGCAAATTCAAGCGTGTTATTTTTTCACGCGTAATCATCTAAAAATGACACATTTAACTGAAGCTTTTTTTACATCTTTCCTGCCGTTTTAAGTTACGTCGTTTAACACGTCATTTAAGCGTATTAAATTAAAAATTAATACGTTGAATCGTGTTAAATGACATGATTTAAAGAAAGGCAAGAACTGTGTAAGAAGAGTTTCAGCTAAAATAATACGCTTGGATTTACAGTGTACTGACTATATACAAATAAAGCCAGTGTATAATTCCCCACAGTTAATCAGATTATTCAAAATATATTAACTGTAGCTACATAATTATCTACATTGATATACAAACAATTTTTGTTGTATTACTATGTTGCTTATACCATTATTCATATTTTACCATTGTCTTCCTTAACATTTTTCCTGCCGATAAGAAAACTGTTTATATTGTTTTACATGTATATCAAGATATATTCGCTTAATTAACAGACAAAATGAAAAGCATCGAAACTGTTAGAAGATAGAAATATTGCCTCTAATCTTAATGGACTACAATTTCGTAAAACAATCAAGCGAAATGGTATCATGATTATGGATAAATTCTTAATACACATTATACAAAACTTAAATCACCATCGTAGATGGTGGAAATAATAACGAATAACGCTTGGTTTTAATACTATGTAGGTTCAAATTTATCAAATTGCATGCATAAGTATATACCTAAAAAATGCGGTGTAAAAATTTTGTTTTACTAGATAACATTGGTACACGAAGTCTTTAATCTGAAAATTCCAATTGCACCTACACAAATAACACGTGTCCTTTCGTGCGTTGCACGCCTATCAGTCAGCCGAATCAATACATCGAAAATATAAATTTAATATAACACGAAGCTCTGTCAAAAAACACGAGACTCTACTCCAAAAAATGCAGCTACGTGGCATGGCACGGTGCAAACGTGCGGGAGCGTGCTTTAGCTCTATGCCAGCCGCGCGAAACGCACGCCTTGCTCGCTGTTTGATTAAATCGGTTGCCATTGTAAACAAGAGCGTCCGGAAACCGCCGTTAAACATTCACACGCAAAATTCAGATGCACAAAAATTACGATACGAAACGTGCCCCCGCTCTCCGTATGCGCGCACGCGCCCCGTTCCTGTCGGTGATATATCGATGCACTTCGCGACCGCGACGAAAAAAATGTCAAAACGATTCGTAAATAGAGAGCTTCGGATTCATTTAATCAGCCGGTGACAATCCCGCGGAAAGCGCACGCATAAATATATAAATCGTTTCTCTTCGGATGCGCGCGCGCGCGCGCGTGCACGCAATCAATCACCGCTGCATGCACTTGAATGACTCGTGCTACTTGTCAAACGCAGGATTCGAGCGAATTAAACTTTGTATAGATGAAATATGTCTCATGCTTGGATGAGATACATTGTGCATCGCGCCGTACCCGTGAGTCATTCGTTACCTGTGTCAATTCATATCTCGTTGCAATCGCTATTATTTGCGCGTTTTATTTAACACACTTTCAACAAACTTGTAAGAGCTAAAGGAGCCGTTAATCGTCATTGGCAGATCGACGCTATAAATTCCATTGCCCGTCTCGAATAGCAACTCCATCATTTCGTAATCCAATTCGCCGTGTAAGTGACACGGCATAAGACAAGGCAGGAATACCCGGGGGGCAATTTACAGGGAGAGCACGTCACATCTTGTAACGCGGTCCAATGATAACATAAATATCAGTCTTTCGAAGAGGAAACAGCTCGTCGCGCAGCCACAACGTGCGGAGGCAAGTAACACAAAAGGGTGGTCGTGCAAATCCGGGAAGCTGCCGGAACAAATGCGGCATACACACATTCTTTCCCTCGTTCGCCATCCCTTTCCGAAGCATTACCGCCGGTCTACACAGAGACCAGGCAGCCAGTGGATCCTCGACAGTATTTCAGCGAAGTATCTAAGAAGTGAAATGAAATGTAGAGGGCCGGAGGCGTGACTCGAACTCGTATGAGTCGCGCCAGATGTTACAATATTTACTGCGAGGAAAGCCCCCCCTAACCATCCTCCATACACGTCCCCGATAGTCCCTTACATCCTTGCTCGGATATTTGCGATATATACACTGCTTAATAATATTAATGTCCTGGCATAATGACGTGTGAGAAAACACCGGTACGAGAAGCCCATTTTCCACTTGATCTTCTATCAAGCTAAATCTCGATAAACTGCTCGGAGTCTCGAGTTCGATATCTCCAGACGTGTCTATCTTGAAGAGTTTCATTTTTTTTTGAGAGACCCAGCGTAGTCGTATAATAACCTGATCAGATTTAACGAGATGATTCTCTTCACACCTCATTAGATAATAAACAGAATATTTTATAAACTATGTACGTATCTTTTCTCTAAAAAAAAAAGAAATATTAAAACTCAGACTTGGATAAAGACATTTTTATTAATTTCTGAATTGTATATAACTGAAAATCAAAGGGATTTAATTGAGTTCCAAAAATGTCGACAGATACATTTTATTATTTGCTTAACTCCAAATTTTAATTAAATATCTAAACGTTTAATGATAAAAGAAACTAAGAGAAGCTAGAACAAAGTTTGTTTAGGAAAAGTCCCCTATTTCTCTAAACAATCTGCAGTTGAGACAAAATGCACAACTTTTATTGCACTACTACAGAACAGTGAAGCCTGTGAGTGAACTTATTGCACATGGCTCAGGTAAGGTACGAAAGTTTAGAACAGTTTTGTGACTGTGGAGAATTTACACATCTAGAAATAGCTGTTATAATCGTCAAAACTTATCTTAAATTGCATGACTAAATACGCTTATTTCTTATGATGAGATGCTTAAGACCTGTCTCTTATACACATCTAGATGTGTATAAGAGACAGGTATGACTAAATACGGTTATTTCTTATGATGAGTTGCTTAAGACTAAGAAAATAAATTGAATGCTGTCGATATTATTTTCTATTGTATAATCTACATCAATCAATCCGTGCAATACAACGACGCTTCTCGGCTTAATCTATACTTATTGTTAGATTTGTTCGGACAAACTGGAATATTAGCTGCAAGATTAGCTGTCAATAAATGCGTCGTCAAATCGACGCACAATTTTATTATTTCTGTAAGTTGTAACGTGCTACTGCAAAGTCATTCTTTGTGACGACATCGCGAGAGACATTTTGTATTCCCACAGCTATACGTTACATTTGAAACATATCCAATCGGTGTCGAAAATACCTGAAATAACATTCATCCTTCAGAGCGCGTTGTGCTCTGTTCCGCGAACATTCAATCTGAAAATTGTATACAGCGATCGGCGTGCAATCGGCGAAAAAGCTGGCACAAAATAGTTTCCCATCTTCTCGGCGGGTAGCGTTGATCGAACCGTTGCGTCAAGTGAAACTGGGTTAATTGACTACACCGGAAGAGAGTATATTCCCGAAGGATACCAGCAGGCCTCTGGCCATCCCCTCATCCTCGTACCCTATCGCTTCCACTTCGTACATCGTCTCCGGATAACGCGACGCCGCATTAATGTGTAATTGGTGGCGAGCCGGGAAGGTGACACGATACCACGCCGCCAAGAGGGACTAGAGTCGTGTGATGTAGTGGTGGCAAAGCCTGCCGGCGGCATAGACATTTTACTCGCGGAAGACGCATGGTCCCTGCTAATATGACATTTGAAATATGGCGCAACTCACGGCCGAAGATACGGGCGGCAGGGATGACGGAAAGCGAAAGAGCGAATAACGTATGCGAGAGAGGCGCAGCCGGTTAACGGAAGCTGTGAAACGATCGAAGGGAAATATTCGGAGGGATATCAGACATTGCGTTGTACCGATTGTGTAGCGACTTTTCAATTACTTCTACGCGATGAACAATGATCAAATGCGATCAAGTGGAACACAACGAACGGCATATATGTATTTTTTTATATTGTACATTCGTAATTCATCGATACACCTCTAGCTTTAATATCACAATTCACAGAATATTATTTGTTTAATATCACAATTTATATCACAAAAATAATTGGTGCAAATCGATGACATGGTCCGTGATCAAAGCTCGCGAGAAGAAAATTAACAATATGATATTTTTAAATTGTGAAATAAACGGTTTTATGGAATATTATTAAAAAACGAATGCTTTTGCAACTGTTATTAAAAAATTACAAATAAATTTTATTTAGAAAGCAAGTAAACGTTGTATGAACATTTGAATTGTGTAATACACATACATAAAATTATATTATAAATCTGAAAACATTTTTTTATAATAGAATTCATAATGATAAAAATTTCATAAAATGATCCTAGCTGTAAATTGCAATGGCATAATAATTTATACGATGGATAATGTTGCTTTATTTAAGAAAGAAGGAAATCAAGTTTAACGACAAATTATGTACACCGACAGAAGCTTTTTAGATTGTAGATGCAACGGAATGAAGAAGTCAAGAAGTTGATGTTTACCTTTTACTTCGCGGTCCCAAGATTACGGTCAAAGTTATATAGACGTAACCTCTTCAAAGAAAGAGATTGTGTCAATTTCTTCTTCGAAGAAAATACAGTGATGCGTAAACGTTGTAATAGTAAAAGACAGAGTTTGCCAAACTTGAAACACCGAATGATAGTTACTCTCTAAATTAACATATATGTTTTTAGCATGGTTAATTTATTATCTTCTAAAATATTGCAGATAAATCACATTATAAACATATTAATTTATCATTTTTACTTATTATCTTTCAGGTAATGTCAAATATAATATCGTAATAACATTGCATGACATTATTTTCTTTTCAATTTGCCCTAATTGATGGATTCTAATTAATACCTCATTCGTCATATTTACGTAGAGATAGAAAATCATTTTTCTAAATTTATGTGACTAAACAATTAAAAGTGCAAAATCGTAGGAATTTGTAGTTTTACTACACGTATATTTTAAGTTTTCGCAAAGCTCTATATTTATCTGTTTTCTAACATGACGCAATATGACCAAATTTTCAAATAAATCCGAAAGTTTAAGTTTTAATCGTAGCAGAATTTATCATTTTCTTTGCTGGCAGACATTGGATATAGCTGGAGTTTCGTTCAGAACTGATGCATTTCGCAGATAAGTCTGAAGAAACTTTCGAAACAGTCGTATCTTTTGCGGTATCTGCATCACCATCTGCCAACTGCTTTAGGTTGCGCAGTCGACATATTTATTAACATTTATTTCATTATCGTGCAATATAAAATTAGTAATTCTCGGTTTCCCTTACCTTTCACCCTGATAACAGCATTTCTGCCTAATTATCTCCATGACCACTAGCAAACTGAGTGTTTCCGCTCGTATTACTGCTAGCTGTTCGATCAATGCCGACGTCATCATCGTCGTGTGTGTGGTCATGTGTGCACGAGCGTGAGACGATGTGCGCAGAATGATGGCTAAATAATAGATTATTGCCCGTTACACGCTTGCTCAATGATCGAAATGTCGCGCGGATTGGCGATCCATTACCAAACCGCGGGCGACGAGCAGCGATGTCACCGGAATACGTCGGTCACCGATGAAAATGTTAGCAAGATGGAACGTGCGTTAAACAGCGTTCGTATGTAGGTAGTACCTGTCCAACGATCGTATCTGAAGTACGAAAAGCACTTCACAGAGAACGTGTTAAATTTATGTAAAATATATATATAGGATT
This sequence comes from Aphaenogaster ashmeadi, assembly GCA_003063805.1. NCBI lineage: Eukaryota > Metazoa > Arthropoda > Insecta > Hymenoptera > Formicidae > Aphaenogaster > Aphaenogaster ashmeadi. The sequence continues at coordinate 31,782 of NJRQ01001154.1, forward strand.
TCCCAGAAAGATACGCAATCGAGTTTATTTAAAATATTAAATAATTTTAATATATAAAAAAGTTTAACGATATTTTGAATTTGCGGTTTATATAATCTCCAAAAAATTTTTAGTTTAAAAAAATTCGGATTATATTATTTACGGAAATCGTGAATGCTTATCGGATTACAAAATTATACGACAAAATGAAAGGATTAATGCTTAACGACAATGATAATTGCGCGGCGCAGATACAAACGCGGCGGATTAGATATTCATGTCTTTTTAAGAAATATGAATCTTTTATTGGTACGCGATGCCAAATTTTTCCCCGCAACGTTTTCGGAAACGGAGGGATCAAGCCGATCCGGATTACGGAACGCGGATCTTCAGGGGTTAGAGAGGGTCTGAGTCAAAGTAGACTCCGTTATAGTCGAGCGGTGCGCACTCCGCGCCGTGCCGATTTATTCGAAAATCCAAGAAAGTGGCACGTTTCACCCGTTGTAAGGCGTCTCGCCACCCTTTACACCCCGCGGCGATGTCTCTCTCCCTCACACCACCCTACGCCGTCGCACTACCTCGCGCGATCTCTCCTCTTCCCTCGGGCATCTAACGCGTCCGCCGACCTTCCTACCCTCCCCGTGAGGTTTAGGTATTCCCGTAGCAAGCTTTCCGTAGCCTCCTGGAGCCAGTTTAGCGTCCTCTCTCGCGCCCCTATCTGATTTCAATGTGGTTCGGTTACGTGCCTCAAATCAAAAACACGAACGTTATTTCTGCACGTGGTCTCCACTTTTCTCGTTCTTTTTCCGACTCCTCCCCCCTTCCCGCATTTTTTCTTTCTTGTCGCCACCGTTTCTTCCCACTACCAATCTTTCTGCCGTTGTATCCGCTATCCTACCGACGTTTCTGCTTTCCGCGTCCTCGTTGAGAACGGTGTATCCACGCTCGAGTTCCACCTACACATGTACATGCGCGCGTTAGCTTATAAACTTTTATTTTCGGAAAACGAGGAGAGAGAGTAACAGGAAAGGAAGGAAAACGAGGGAGAGGTAGAGGATGAGCGTACAGGAGTGAGAAGAGAATAGGTGCAGGGACGAAACGATTCGAGCGGGAAAGAGCGTATGTTCTGTCAAGCTGTCGCTGAGAGGGAGCTCGCCTGCCAACTTATGGGACACGTACAATGCGAGCCAAGAATATTGCAGCGTCTGTCGCCCTTCTACCCTTTCCCGTCGCCCTTTCACCGCTCCCTCCTTGTCTTATCCACCGCTGACGCTTTCGCGAAAGTATACATAAGACATACGAAGAAGTTACACACACCACACATCTAACTGAATATTGAAATGATTTAAGAAAAGAAGGTGTGACATAACCGATTATTCTTATTGATAAGGAGTGTCAATACGCGAATTTATACATTTATGAAATGTGAAACTCAATATACGAAGGAATAAAAAATAGAGTAAAATTTTAAGAGAATGAAATTTAAGAGTGTGTGTAAAGCTGTTCAAGGAAATATTAAGAAATGGAAGAATTATCTTACAAAAGTTTAAAGTATTTGTAGCATTATAATGTGAAAAATAAATTATTATACAACATATATATATATATATATATGGAAAGAACAGTTTTGCTGAAATATCTAAAAATTTGACCAGATACAGATCTGAAAATAATTTTGCTAGACCATCAAAAGTAACTATGTAGGACACTGAAACATGATGCTAATGCTGCAAATTTTTTGATATTCTAGCAACTATTTTGAGCGTCCTACAGAATTATTTCGATGACCCAACAAAAATATTTTTAGATAAAGCTATCGCTGAAAAACTGAAAACTGCTGATAATTTTATAATTGTTTAGTATTTTTAATTGACAATATTGTAATAGAAAAAAGATAAGAGAGAGAAAGAGAGTACCGGAGAAGAAAAAGTGAACCAGGTCGCGCAATATCAGCGCAGTTTTTATAACTGATACAACCAACTACTTGACACATTGTGGCTGTGGTCTGAAAATGGCTTGATTTGTTTTTGCTGTATTTATATTTTATATGCGGTATTTCCACATGTCATTTTTGTAATAAACTTTTCACGTGAAAGTTTTAGTAATATAATGCTTTTATTTGATATTTTTCCGAGCGCAGTTGCTGGTTATTATTCGAAACTTGGTGTAAAAATATTGTAAAAACGGAAGTGATTTTAAAAATCTCCGAAGCAAGACTATTAGTGTGTAAATATTTAAGAAATTAATATGAATAAATTTGTATCTTATAAATTTGGTTAGATCGAATATCTTGCATTGATTTTTCTTCCCTTCTACTCTACTTTCGGATGCATTCTAAAAAAAAGTTTTAGCACTAAATATTATTCTCTCTACGCTACTTTTCATTTACATAAAACTTTGTAGTTTATGGTGATTTATATGTATAGAATTATATACCGACTGAATATAATACTATTTCTTGTTACTAAAATAATTATTGCTAATGTCATCTTTTTCCATTATACATATAATATAATTAAGACCGATTTACAGTAAACAATTATATTCTTTAGACATAATTATATTCTTTATACAATATTCTTTGTTCAATTGAGTAATGTTGCATAATAACATTAAGGTCAATCAATCCATCGATTTGCGTGGTTGTCATAGGAACGGGATTCCGCTGTACTTGATCGAATTATCTACCTGTCCCGAGACATCGCCATGTTGTGAATTACGGATTGTAATTACGATAAAATGCATCCAAATGAAAGTAGAGTAAATATAATATGTCTGGTGTGTCTTTTATGTTCGACTTTGATAACAATTTTCGAGTTGAATATGAATTTCTTAAAAAAGAAGGTCATCGATAATCTTCTGGTTATGATTAACTGAAAATAGATTTGTGAGAGTACTAAAATTCAGAACGACTATAAGTGATTGCAAGATTTTGTAAATTTATTTGAAATAGAAATCAATTTTTAATTAAATATTTTAATTTATTTACAAATATTTAATTTTATACGAAGGTCCAGATTCTCCGATTTTACATTAAAATTTTAAATGAAATATAGATTATATTAGTTTTTTAATTTGTAAAATAATTTTGTAATAAATTTAGGTATTAAAATGTTCTTTTGATAATAAATGAAATGAAGAACCGGTATGCGTCCAAAACAGGAAGAAAAATATATACAGCATCTTACAGTTATTATTAATCTGCGGAATTATTGTTTTAGTTCTAAATATCCTATTTGAAAAAATTATTGCGAGCATTTTATCTTGAAAATATTTCCATCGGAAATATTTGTCTGACTTTAGCCATATGCTGACTCACGTCTCTTTTCAGAGACATCTTACAAATGCAAAGCTCGAATGCAAAGGCCGACGTGCCGATGTGTCACTCTCAATCCATACCTCAAATCTAGGTATATCCTCGCATCCACGATGCTTAAGACGCTGTAACGGTTTGCAAGGGAGAGGAAACCGCTCGCCCGCGACTGCGATCGTTTGTCACGACGGCCGTCGTCGAGCCGCTTTTTACGTTCCAACGACGACGACGCGACGCAAGACTCGCGGGGATTTGGCTTAACGGCGGAAACTCAGTCGCCGATTCCTCGTTTCCGCAGCAAGAAACTACCGTAAGGTGTTTTCTGCGGTGTCGAGGAAGGGGATGGTGTGAAGGAAATAAGGATATGATATAAAGATATGTATGTATGTGTGTGCGCGTGCATGTGTGTAAAGGTGGACGAATGATCTTCCCCCTCAGCCTTCATTCTCTTCTTATCTGCTCGTATCTCTATCTCTTCGGCCATCATCCATTTTCGTACCCTATAAGCACCGACAAGTACGGACACGATGAGATATCTCGCATTTCCGCGGACAGGAGTGCGATACCGCTCGACACATAGCGGCAGAATTTAATTATCGTTAGACGTTCTTTAGCGGCGCTCGCGCGTGTCAAGATTCTCGCGGATTGGCAGATTTTAATAACCTTTTTAATGTTACTAGAAAAAAGGCAGAATAACGACTAACTGCTTTCGCTCGGCGATAATGAATGCTTTACCTTTTGCACCTCTTGACATTGCTTACAATGTTGCAATTTTCGATCGCAAATAAATATTACATAGCAAAGTTTTTTGTGAATTTATTGAATTTATATATTGTGATAGTTTTACATGTTACATATAATTTCATTGATGTAATAATGCTAATAGGAGTTAAGTTTACCCTCTCTTCTCTCTTTCTTCTCTGAAGAAGACGTCGTAGTATTTAAATGACCACTATACATAACGTTTAAACTTACTTTATTCTTAACAAGCTCTATAGTCATATAAATGTTAATACAAATTGGATATGGATAAAATGACGTTAATAGATGCAAATTCGGTATTGAAGTCCTTAGACGTACCCCTTAAAGACCATACCTCGTTTTAGCTCGGTTCTTAGCCCGACGGTCCTGGTAACCGAGTAACAAATCCCGTTCTGGAATACTGCAGAAGTTAGAAGTTCAAGGAATAAAGTTGGAATTATGGATACGGGAAGGCATGAGAAAGTTAAAATTGTCCCCTGGGCAGACATCTTTTTTCCGTCGATTGTTAGAGTAACCTTCGTTGAGAGTTTACATATCGCACAACACTTAAGAATTAAAAAAGCAGACTAAAGTATTGTCAGTATATAGTATATGTTTTATAAAATAAAATGTCAAAATCGAATTACATTTTTTCAAAAAAAATACAAACAACGACGATATAGTTCGCATATAAAAAATTTTATGTGTATTGAATAGAAATATACTAAATATAATAAGTATAATAAGTATATAATATAACGATTAAGTTATATTATAAAGATTATCGATTAAAGTAAGAAGTACAAATTTAATTAAGTACAATCGTGTGTGTTGTAACAAGATATTTCCTTTTCTTTGCTTATACTTCGGGACTTATTCAAGAAGTACACGTAAATAAAATTAGCTAATGGACTTCAAGAATATCTGCTTTTCTTCATGCCTTTGTAATATTAAGTTCGATAATTATACTGTAAATCGTAAATAGTAGCTCGTTACAATCGCATCGCTGAGCGATTAACTGCTTCGGAGAAACGATTAGACGGACTTAAGCATTATAGTCCATGGTCTAAGGCACGTATTCAGGCCGCGATATTAGCGTTGTTAACCCTCTTATGGAGTTTACTTGGAATATACATTTAAGCCGTTCACATCCAAGAGACCTGGCGTTTCGTGAGACACCATTTATCGTACATAGAATGGCATAGTGTTGAATTTCCATTGTATTTATCTTTCGTAACCATGTCGTTCTAGATACATTTTGAGGGATTGTTTGAATCTCAATAATGTCACTTTAAAGTGAAATTAAATGTGTTGGCACAAGATGGGGAACATTTTCGTAAATAAATCCTCAAAACTTCACAATTATAATTATTATTATTTTTTACTTACACTGGCAAATATAATTTTACGTTATGCTATTTTTTTTTAGATATCTACTTCATACGATAATCCATGAGTATTCAAAATACAAAATGATATCAAGTACAATGATCAACTTGCCACAACATAGTTCACGTTGAACACGATATATAATTGTCGTGGAAATTTACAGCGAGATATGAAAAGCAAATCGCGACACATAACTCGAGGCTGATAAAAATTTTAATCCCTGCCTGCGCGGCCCAGATACTCTTCCTGTTAATTTAATTTTACGTTGTCACTCGCGAATATAGCTCGGATCGCGGTATCCCTCGGAGCGAATATAGCGATGCCGCTCGTCTACCGGATTTAAAAGTCGAAGTGGCAAAATTGCAATGACGAATTGCGGCGAATGAGGGAAAGGAAGTGGAAGTCGCGTAACGAGCGCGACCGACAAACTCGTTTCTCTGCAAGCTATTACATCCACCTTGACCGTTCGCAGTTCGCAGGCTGCAGATTTATTTCCGCTCGAGGCGGGACGATGTATCCGCGCTCGATTTTATTCGTGGTCGGGCAAATCTCCCGCGCGAAACTTAGAGCTGGCGGAATAAAATTGAGATGATGAATACGGCAACGCGAGCACGAACGGGAAGGGATTGGAATTGCGGTACTGAGTCTTAATCGTCCTACTTCGTAATGGCGCGTGGGGTATTTTCTTCCGCGCAGAGAGGAATCTGTTATAAGTTAAAAAAGGCGGACGTGGCAAAATTAAAACGACGGAGAACAATATGCCGGGGTACGGAAATTGAATTACATATCGTTGAAACGGTTATGTCGATATTGAATAAAAAAGGAAGGCCCTTTTTGAGATATACTTACGTCGTATTAACTAATTTAATGGTTAAATTAAATATATAATTTTTTATGCGGGATGTACAAATGAGAAAAATAACTTTAATAGAATGTGATATCATGTATCTAAGATTATAAATGGATTATATGTATTATTATAATTTTATATTTAATAAATTTTATGCTACGTTACTTTTACATATATAAAATATAATATTTGATTGGTTAAAAGTAAAAGAGCCAATATAAAATGGGTTTAATTTAGCAGCTATTCTGTCATTTAAATTGATGATTGATGATTATACATTTTACATAATTTTATTTACGTAACTTTACATTTTTCGAAGAAGATAAAAATGATAAAGAAATAATAATATAAAAGCTATAATAACGTTACATATATTTATCAAATTTGAATACGCTTGGCTTATTGCAGAATATCATAAAAGAATTTGCATGCTTCACTGCATTATATGATGCATTCGATATGAAATACCTGTATTTCTAAATTAAATTCTATCGCGAAAATAACGATTAATTCCGTGCTAAAGCTTCACAATATTTCTTATCGCAATTTTTCTTTCACTTTAGTTATCAGTTGTTCACAGATGTTGAAATTATGAATGTGATTAATAATGATGATAATATTATAGACTATACTATTGAAAACTTCAACCTTTCTATATTCCTTGGGATAGAATTCCAATACGGCGGAGGGGAAGGGAAGTGAAGGAAAACCCGATCATGACCTGTTTGCGCGCCTACCTAGGAATAAAGATGGAGAACGCGACGAGGCTATCGGGCCCTCCATCCGATAGTAAAGAACGACAGACATTCTTAAAATGAGGTTAATCGAAAACATCTCGCAACGTTTGTTACCCTGCTCACGTATCAAGTACGTAGGGTGGAAGGAAGGAAGGGAGGGTGGGCCGCGCGAGATATCTCGAAACGACCGCGCCATGGCCAGCATTCGTAGCTCCAAATCATTCCTCGTCTCTCCATATTGTCAACCGCCGTATCAAATTGCGAATCGATGTCACATTGGACCCTGAGATATTGCATGGGAACGAGCAGGAAATCCTTCCAGCCGAAGAGTAACAAGGTATAAAGGTCATTCTATGCATTTCCCCGAATATCAAGTTGCGACCGATTAATAAATACTAGCAGCGTAGTTCGATATGTATTCGTGGTCCGATCGGTGGTTGTATTTATTTTTAATGGTAACTGCTATTCCACTTTACCTATAATATTTGTATGGATGCGTAATAGTATTATAGACGCATATTTGGCACTTGAAACTTTATTCTTTTTTTCTTTTCTATCCATTTATTTTCATATCGTCAGTTATAATAATAACATCATGAATGTAATTAAGAAGAATTCTTATCCTAATATCTAAAAAATAGTTTTTACATAAATTCTTAATGAATATATGAATAGTTAAATAAGTATTTAAATAAGTACAATAAATATAAAATAATATATATATAGAAACGTTATCAAAATTATTTCTTTAATAATTAATTTTTAATTTAAGTACAAATAAAAAATACAAGTCGGTGAGGTAATCGCTTTTTATAACGCTAGTAATATCAAACACACACACACACACACACACACACACACACACACACACACACACACACACATAAATGCTTATAAAACTATAAATAGTTTCTATTTATGTAAAAAATAACTTGTGTTACTCCATATATTAGTAATTCTAAATATATCTACTTATAATTATATATATTTTT
>NJRQ01001157.1:0-11921 GCA_003063805.1 Aphaenogaster ashmeadi
GCGGTCGTTTTGTAGCGGACGGCCACACAGCCGGGGATCGAGGGGGCTGTACTGTACATACTTCTACAGTTCTACCCGATATCCACGGTGCGCACCTCCGGCCTAAGGGTGGGTCTGTTCTTCGTGCGGGAGGGGTCGCGTACGAGCGCGGCCGCGAACGTGTGGCGAATCGGCGCCGTGAGCATCGCTTCGAGCCGCCGTCTCGCGCGTACGGGAAGTGGCGTGGAGGAAGGGCGGTAACCGCGTGAGGGAGAGATCGTCCGTTCGCGTGGCCCTCGGCACGAAAACGTCGCGAGAGGACGACACGGCGACGGTCGAAAGCGGATGGAACGCGGCGCTCACCACACGCTCCTTCCCTGACTCCCCGCTCGTCCGTTTATACAGGGGGAGAGAAAGAGAAAGAGAAAGAGACGGAAGGACGGGGTGATAAGGAAGAGGGAGAAAGAAAGAGCGATAGGGAGACAGACACGCACGACTCACGAGCCCCCCCGGCACGTAGGTACGCTCCAGTCGTTCATGGCTGCGGCTCGGGGTGGGGGAAAACAAGCCGTGTAACGACGTAAGATCCCAAAAGCTCTTTATGCAGGAATATGTCAAGTTTAAAAATCGGTAAGTTGACGCACAGTCGACCGGCGCGCACGTCCGTCCATCTGTCCGTCTATCCGTCCGCTTGCGCTTCTCGCACGTTCCGTGAGCGCGTAGGTTGTGTCTCGGCTGTTTCTCTTCCTCGCGGGAACGCGAGAGCGAGGAGGAGAAGCAGACGGGCCTCTAGAGAGTCCACGGTCGCTCTCGTGTAGTAGAGTCAGTGTCGCCTCGGCCAGTTAATTTTCCCTCTCGAGTAAACACTCTCCTGCCGGCGATTTTCCGACTCGCCCGGCAGAACCTTCGGCTCGCGGGCACGGGCGAACATGGTGCGAATGTCGAGTGATTACGCGTGGACGCGACACCGGGCGTTCCTCGTGCTTCACGCCGCTCTTCGTCGCTTTTCGTTTAGATCAGCGTTTGCCGCTTGCGCGACACGGACAGGAGGGAGAGCATCTGGACGGGATTGACGCTCCCGGTGCGAATTACCGGGCCTTAGGCCCGGTTGCATCAACGTTATTTTGACCTTAAGCGAGACTTGAAACTTTAAACAAACAAGAGATGAAATATTCTTCGCCAGTGAATAATAAACCACAGAAGGCTGGCGGGGCTAATATTTTTCGCAACAAATTCTTTACATTCAATTAATTTCGTTCACTTTAGAAGGATCAAAATCTATGGTCGAAAAACGTCGCGAATCGCGACATGTTAATTTAAATTAAATTGGCCAGTAGTGTCGAAACAAATCTCTTCTGTGGTTAAAACTTTGAATTTGTTGTAAGCGAAAGCGACACCTAAAGTGCTTTAATTTGCGATTATCTTGTTAAGATCAGCGCAAATTAAAGCACTTTAGGTGTCGCTTTTGCTTTAGTACAAAAGTAATTCCGCTTAAAGTAAAAGTAATTGGTGCAACCAGGCCTTAAAGTGCTCCAACTTCGAGGCACTCGTACTCGCTTGGGCCTGGTGTTGCCAGTGATGGTACAATTGTATCAGATTCAGTACAATCGATAGTAGATGGTACGCTAGTACATTTTAATGATTTTTTGGTATTTTCCGAATTTTTTTTCAGCACAAAGAAAGAAAATGTACAATTCATATTTTAAGGCCGACATTACATTTGTCGTACGACGAACTTTTTAAGCACACATTGATTGGCTGCAGAACAGAAAATTTCTAGAGGTAGCCATAACTCAAAGTATAAGCAAACAAGAGGTGAATATTCTTCGCCAATGAATAATAAACCACAGAGGAGATTTGCTTCGACACTACTGGCCAATTTTATTTAAATTAATATGTCACGACGTTTCGACCATGGATTTTGGTCCTTCTCAAGTGAATAGATTAAAAATAATTGTATGGATCATACATAATTACAATCAAAGTATAAAATAAATTTAAGATTAAGATGTAAGATCTCCGACTATAAAAAACATCCTCAATTATGTATATAAAATATTAAAATTTATGTTGATATAGTGTCGGTGGTACAAAAGGCACCAATCTGGTACATTTTTAGTACAATTGAAGTTTGATTTTCTGGCAATACTGCAGTCGCTCCTCTCGCGTTCTCGAGTCGCGAGACACAGCTCCTGGAAAGAGCACAGCTGCATCGTTACGACTGTCGCTCAAGAATGACGTTTGATCGATCCTTTGAATCACGCGTCATCCCTGGTGCTCTCCTTCCTTCCAGAACGCTCGGGGGATCCTTTTCGGATAAGAAATAAGATAGGAAAGAAGTTGGGAAATGTCGACGTTATTGCATACAGGTGGATCTTGTTTAGACCCGGTCTACAATAGGTGTAGTAAACCTTCAGTCTTTTGCTCCAAGCTAAATAATTTCCAGTAGAAAATATTTCCTGCACTGCCTTAAGTATTTTATAATTATAATTTATACTTTATAATTCTGTACCTCAGAGGTAAAGGATTGTATGTCCACTTTTTGTCAAAATTGAGTTAATACTTTTTTCAATATACCAGGAGCTTAAACTTTAATATAGTAAAAGATATTATGTCCATTACGACTAGTTTCTAAAATACAACACTTAAAAAAAGTTGTACTGAAAATTTTTATGTAGGTAAAAAGTAGTAGTAGTAGTAGTCAGTTTCATTGCTTTAATAAATATTCAAAAAATTAAATTGCTACTTTTATTTTATATCTAAAAAATGCACTCTTTCCCTATTTAAAACTTTAAATCCTGTTTTCTGTAAATTTATAAAAATGGATATACAATTCTTTACCTCTAAAGTACAGAATTGGGATTTGGCTAACTCTTATAGTTCAGGAATTTTGACTTAAGAAGGTAATGTAGTAAACGTTTTTTTACCGTAATTACATACTTAGCTTAGAGCAAAAGGCTAAAGGCTTGCTACACCTATTCTAGATTAAGGTTTGGCGAAACGCAATTCTTTAAAGTCTTATTTGATGCGGACATTCTTAGCTCACTAGATTGATTGAATACCTCTTTCTTCTTGGCTATATTGATAAATATATTAATTATATTATATTAAGTTAAATTAATTATATTAATTATATTAAATATATTAGTCACATATTAATTCTTTGTGCCGAGTAGTAGCACATTTGTCAACTGCATGCATATATATTTGTATTATAGTACTGTGATAGATTATGCGCTGTCTATAGAAGTATTATTATTATATTAGCATAACTGTCACTCAGTTGAAGTAACATAATAGGCGCTATGATGGCCGCTGATTTATACGTCGCTCATAGCGGTTTCCAACTGGTTTATAACGTTATCAATCATTAGTTTGAGTTGCTTGCTGAGAGTTTAAACGATTCTGTTTTAGCGGCGTATTTATTGTGACACAATATGTTGTTATTCCATTCATAGAATATATTGCATGTTCATAGAAGAATAAAGGTTTTAGAAAAGTAAACGGGCATGCCATAGAGTGAGTCATTAACTTATCGATCGGTATTATTTCATTATTCTCACCGTAATAGAAATTTGTCCAAGATTCTTTGTATAACTCTGAACTCAGTTTTAAAATTATATATATATATCGGCATGATTGTCATTATTATAATATAGCATCTTGCACAGAGTTATAAAATGACCATTATTGAACTTTCCTTGCGACTTCGCGACTCTCTGAAAGATCTATCATTCCGGGATACAATGTCAGATGTAACCCACTCTATGACGTGTGCATAGTTCTTTAAGTACTATAATAAAAGTGAAGTCTTATACTTCATACATCTGATAATCTCATGCTAATGACCGTTTATTTTGTTTTCCCCAAAGTGTTGGTAATGCACTTGCTTGCGCTACCCTTGAGAACGATGGATTCTGACCAAAGAAATCAGCAGGTGCATCAGCACTGAACAAAAAAAAAGCAAAAACTAAATAATGAATGCCTGCTGCACTCACGCCGTCGACTCTGTACAAGCAGACTTAAGATTTGTTGAAGTAGTACGTGAGTAGCAGCTACTCACGCCACACATTCAGCTGTACATACAAATCTAAATACATATATATCGTCGTAAATATATATGTATTTATTTTTGCGCACATGGCAGCCATGAAGCATGGTACGTTTTTATTTTTGTACGCTTTGCTTTGTATGTAAATTTTTCTTTCAATTCACATATCGATGAATTAATCTTATCAGGTCTACATAAGCATCACTTCGATTACAACTTGTCCTTGTATATCTTGTGAATCTTACTATACTTGTCGATTTTTTCTAAGAATATTGGGGATTTTCATTTTTGTGTTACCTTTGACTCTCGATCTCGAATTGGATTGCTGCGTGGATAATTGATTTTGTAATTTGTAAAGTACATATTTATTGTTTTTATGAGCAGATACAGTAACTTGTGTGATGATTAAGAACAGTCTTGTATGTCCTATTATCAAAAATAGTGTAAGAACCTGATGATCTTGTTATAACGTTATTTTATTTAACTATACGGTATGTGTAAACCACGTTCTTTGATATTCACAAAGTACAAAAATCAGGGTTGATAGCTGGTAGTTAATAATTCATAGTGAAGTGTTTGTAGTAAATATCATGTACATATTATTAAACGATCATTAAACAAACATTGACAAAAGTGGAATCTAGTTTAACGTAATCATTTCTCATGCATCTTTATATTGGTATGTGCAATGATAATAGCTGCGATACATTTCAGGCAAGACGAGTCAAGACGACGTATGTTACGTTGTCGCCAAATATGATTATGGGGCACAGGGTGCCCAGGAGCTAGATTTACGTAAGAACGATCGATATCTGTTGCTGGACGATTCAAAGCATTGGTGGCGAGTGCAGAGCGCGAGAGGACAGGCGGGCTATGTACCCAGCAACTATGTTAAAAAGGAGAAGCCCTCGTTGTTCGATAGTATTAAGAAGAAGGTCAAGAAGGGCTCTGGCTCTAAGACTCTGCCATCCAGTAACTCGCCGTCCCGGGCGGTCGAGTCCCCCATCATGGCGCGACGTCTGCCGGCCGATCCGAGCGAGGCAATCGGCACCGCGGTCGTCAAGTACAATTACCAGGCGCAGCAGGCGGACGAGCTGTCACTCGTGAAGGGCACCAGAATCCTGATACTCGAAAAGAGCAATGATGGCTGGTGGCGGGGTCAGAGCGGCACCCAAGCCGGTTGGTTTCCGTCAAACTACACCCAGGAGGAAGGCGATGCCGACGACACGCTGCACACGTATGCGATGGCCGAGAATGTGCTCGACATCGTGGTGGCTCTCTATTCGTTCTCGTCCAACAACGATCAAGAGCTGTCGTTTGAGAAGGGCGACCGCCTCGAGATCCTCGACCGTCCACCGGCGGACCCTGAGTGGTACAAGGCGAGAAACAGCCAGGGACAGGTCGGACTGGTGCCGCGCAATTATCTCCAGGAGCTCAGCGAGTACTTGACGCAACCGTACCGCGAGCGCGGTATGACAAGTAGCGAAATCAGCCAGGGGGATTCTCTCGAACGGAGGCCGGATCCCGGCGATCGGCCGCATCTCGTCGGCAAGCCTTGGTACTACGGTAGTATTACGCGCTCGCAATGCGACACGCTGCTCAATCAACACGGCCACGACGGAGATTTCCTAATCAGGGATAGCGAAACCAACGTGAGTACAGCGGCTGCCGACGCGATTAAATCAGAACCTTGTTCAGTCGGCTTTAGCAAATTTCCGGCGAGATGCAATCGAATTATCTCCAAATAGAAGCTTTACGTTCGAAGACTTCTGCGTTGTTTATTTTTATTTATCCATATATATAATTTCTGCCTGTATTTCAATAAAATATTTTTATATTTTCAATATTTGATTAAACTCTAAATTTACTCGTTCAGTTCTTAATTAATTAACTTGATTGTATTGACAAAGCAAGTTAACAAGTATATTGTCATTACTCATCACTCTAATTATTATAAATTTTTAGATGGGCGACTATTCGGTATCCTTGAAAGCACCGGGACGTAACAAGCACTTTAGGGTACACGTGGAAGGAGCACTATACTGCATCGGTCAGAGGAAGTTCCACACGCTAGATCAGCTTGTAGATCATTATCAGAGGGCCCCAATCTACACCAATAAGCAGGGAGAGAAGTTGTACTTGGTGCGCCCACTACCAAAAGGCAATGCCAGTAGCAACGGTTGCTAGATGAATTCGTGCCATGAAGAAGGAGACAGTCCATGCGCTTTCAGATGTATCGCTAAGATACGCGACGCCTGCCTAGTAATATCAATATCACACATCTCGTACGTTTATACAATAACAATTAATATAATTGGTCTACACGTATATTAGTGTTTCTCGATTGTTTTTACCATTTACACAGTGAGGTATAATTTATTACTATAAGTGAATCGGTAACTCATATTACACTCCTCGGAGCTTCCAGACTACTCAGCAAACGAACAAAGAAACATTAATACGGCAGCTACGTGAACTAATTGACAACACATGGCTTATCTTTATATTCATATGTAATTGTAAAACGCGAACCGACTGTTATTACGATTAATAATATATTACAACTGCATATAATATAGACTGCAAGTGTAATGATCAAGTAATAATTAATTATCATGCAATTATGAACGATTAAGTGGATCTCTACTCTAGAGCTATTGGTATTGAATTATAACAAAGACTAAGTGTTCATTTGTGATTTTGTATTTATATTAGAAGTTTTTAAGTAAATAAACTGTATTTAAGTGTGCATAAGACAAAATGTGTATCCTCTCGACTTATTTCCTCTGTTCATTTTCAATAATAGCTATAATACAAATGCTACGTTTGGAATTGTTATGATACAGTAAACTTTTTATTTTCTTTTTTTAACAAACATTATGTTGCAGAATTAATTTTTTTTCTAGGTACATATACGTTGTTAAGAGAAATAATAGAAAAAGAAAGATTTGTCTTAATTAAAAATTGGTGCCGCCAAGAAAATTGGAAGTATCGCCAAGTAATATTCACGATTAGTAACAAATATTAATCTTTATTAACGTGTATATTATATTCATAAATAAAAGTATTATTTTTTTTATTATATAGATATGAGATTGGTGCTCCTGGGGATAAAAGTTAATGGCACTAATTGCCAATAAGGTCACGTATATAACAATTTGCCTAATCTAAATATATTTTAGTTCGCATTATTTGTTCGTAACTCCGTTAAAAGCTTACGCGTACATAATCATAAGAAGGGATTGTTCGAATTCCTTGTCATGTTGCTTACTCCTGTGCCCACCTGTAATAACGACGAGTCAACAAGCGTATCGAGAAAGAATCTGTCGAATTCATTAACGAGAATTCAAATAAAATTACGGTTTACCATGAATGGATTTGCATGATATGCTGGTACTGTCGGTTGCCATACTTTGTTCGCTAACGGCGTCATGAGTTGACTTAATTGGAGTACATCTCCGTTACTAGGTGTGCCGATGCCTATCCATTGCGAATCTGAAAGTTTATTCCAATATTAGATTAAACATCCTAACATTATTGCCAATTAAAATTATTAACAAGTATAAAACAATGTTTTTTTCAATCCTCCTAATTCAAAAATTCTTTTCTTTTTCTTTACGTCAAAAAATTATCGGAACAAGTACATATAAACATTAATAAAAAATAAATTGTGAAATAATAGCGTTATGTGAAAGTTATGTGGCAACATAACTTTTTGAGAATTTTAACATAAAAATGTGTTTTGTCATATCTTACCATTATTTACAGGGAATTGAGTCGGCTTAAATGGATTTGCGGGATTGCACAGAGAGCTATCGACGGATTGAGTATTATTGTTGACTACGTTCGCAGACGGCCGCCATAAATCACCACCCGTGAACGGGTTTGAGATGACGTGCGTTTGATTATTTACTCCTATACTCCACGTAGCGTTCGGTGCTGCAATTGAAAACTTTGTATACTATGATGTTTCCTTTTATGCTAATCAGGCGATAAGCATGCAATTAATCAGCACTTCGTTCCAGGTAACTCATATTCACCATTCGAATTATTTGCGTTCCATGTAGACGCGGATAAGGTTCCAGTTGTCTCTTCCTTCAATTGCGTTTGTTTCATCAGCGAGTCTAAGTCTTTAAGTGCCGCGTAACGATCTTCCGAGGGTGGCGCGTGTATCCCATTCATGTTCATCGTGGCGTTTCCACCGACCTGATTAAACATTGCGGACGTTTCCATACCTCAATAATAAAATTGTTCATTATAAGACAAGCGTTGTTACAATCGGTTTCAATATTCTGACGTAAGAAAGAGAGGAGGGAAGAGAGAAAGAGACACACCGATACCGGTACTCACTCTTTGAGTTGTTGAAGACCGGATTATTGTCGAAGTTTGCGAAGAACGGCTGCGGCGCGATCGGCTGCTGACCGAACTGACTGGCCGGCGCCGCCGTCGTCGCCGGGCAGAAGGGATCAGGAACTTTGCTGAAGTCGGCGACGAAGAAATTGTTCGCATTGCTCATCGCGTCCGAGTTGCCCGTCGACTTCTGACCGACAGGCACGGGCAGCGTCGTGGATGTTCCCGAGTTCGGTACCCTCGGAATGTTGCTCGTGGATTGCGACTTGGGCTGTGCCACCGTGTTTTGATTCATGATGGACGGGTCCAGGTAGTATCTCTTAAGCTCGTACTTGGCGCTCATTAGGTCCTTCATCTTCTGCTCGTCCTTGGTGTCGAGGTTCTGCGGGGAGTTCGAGTTCATCAGACCGAGCCATATTCTCCTGCAGTGCTCGTTGCCGTGCTCCTTTATGAAGTCTATCTCGTCCTGGGTGAACGTCGCCATGGAAATGGACTTTACCCTGTGCGGTGGAGTCAGGCCTCGTCTGGAAATGCAACGCGTGGGCTTGTAGATTGGGATTCTGGCTCAGTATTGACGCGGGGATCGGATTTATGGATTTACAGGTGGACAAACCTTGCGATCGTCAGTGTGATATGATTTATGTAAACACATATAGTTCCTCATTGCTTAGAAAATTGCTTAGAAATCGGCACCTCGATATCTCTTCTTGGAAAAGATAGATAAGATTTATATATATAAGAATGGGCGAGTCAATGCGACGTGATAAATCATATATAAAAAAAGAGCGCCAAGTGTACGCGCGACGTGCAAAAAACTGTATTGACAAAAATTTTGATATAATTTGGTCTTCTAATTCCATTTGTATTTTTTTCAAAAATAATGACAAAAGTTAAATTACAAAAATAATGACAAAAGTTAAATCGTACGAAAAACTGTATTGAAATAAATGTTGGTCTTATTACTTGTATTTTCTACAATGAGAACAAAAATTTGTTGAAAAACTAAAATATTTAGTCCGATAGTTCAACTAAAACATTAGTTGGTTTAACTGAACATTCGTTGAATTGAAAAGGTATAGTTCATTTTTTAATCAAGAATTAGTTAATTCATCTAATGTTCAGTTAAACCAACTAATGTTTTAGTTGAACATATCGAACTAAATATTTTAGTTTTTCAACAAATTTTTTTTTCTCAGTGTACAAAACAATAATAACAAAAGTTAAATATTCTTTTTTTCTACTACAAAAGCAATGATATTAGGAGGCTTGCGCCAAGTGAATATGATTGTAACATTTTATTTTCTTCATTATGTAGTCTTTATTATACTCATTATGTAGCTGTTCGTTTTTTTTTTTTCATATTACATTGAGGCTTGTTGGGTGTATTTTCATTTCATATAAATACTTATAATTTCTCATCGGTTAAAAAGCTATCGGCACCTCGATACTTTTTCCAAGAAAATACGAATTTACGATAATTTACAGCCGATCAGCGGTCACGGGGGCGAGGACATTACAGATCTTATATTGTGTAAACCGAGCGTTTCTACGCCGAAGTATTTTTTAGAGAATGCGAAACGAGAAAGAGGGAGAGGGAGAGAGAGAGAGAGAGAGGGGGGTTCGCGGAAAATCAATGAGTGCTTAGCAATTGTAATTACGTCATACGGACAATTCTTTTTTCGAGCCGCGGTTCGCTCCGGGACACTTTCGACCTGCAACACCCCGACTGACGCCAATCGTTAAGTTCCGTGACGAATAGTAACGAGGCCCGCGTGCTTCTAATACGTCATAGGGACGCAAATATAGCTGTATAATGAAATTTAAAAATCCGCACGTGCGCGCGTGTGCGGTGCAGTGCAATGCAATGCGGCGCGGCGTAACGGCGACAATGCATCGCGCAATGCGACTTGACCGATTAAAGAGCGCGAGTCGATAATCGGCATACGCGTATCGCGCGCGAGTGATCGCAATTTCCTGGGAGGGAAATAAGAGAGGAGAGAGAGGGAGAGAGAGAGAGGAACGAGAGCGGAGAGAATGGCGAGAATGAGGAGCGCGTTCCGTTGCTTTTCTTCTCCCTCACGCAACGTTTTGACCACTGATAACCAGAACTGCGCACAAAGAAAACGTCGACGTTGCTGATAGCGCTAACTTCCTGGCTGTTGGAAGCCGCCGACGTTTTAGCGCGATGACTCACTTAGAGCCGCGCGAGAGCGCACAGTCTCTGTCCCTCGCTTTCTCTCCTTCCTCTTCTTCGCGTCGCGACGCAACGCTCGTGAAGAGGAGACCCGTACACGTGTACGTCGCCCGAAGCGATTCTCGCGCGGAGGCCACCGTCCGACATAGGACGGGGGCATAATCCCGGAGGATCGGCGGCGCGTTCGCCAGGGTCCGATCCGACGGTACCGCGCGCCAAGTCCTCTCTCGCCCTCTATTTATAGCCGCCGCCGTCGCGGCCAGGACTAGGATTTGGAGCGCGGAGACACCGAGACGCGCTATATAGTATATAGCGCGACTCGACGATCGCGATACCATCGATCGCGATACCCGCTGGCTGGCCGTCGTGTTCCCGAATCGCCGAGGGCTGACCGCCCGCGCCGTGTCCCTCGTCCGGATTGTCCCCCACGGGACAAAAATCGGGCCGTCTCGGGACTCTCGGGGGAGACGACGGCGATTTGACATTTGCTCAATGTCACGCCGCCGCCGGGGGGGGGGGGGGGCGAGGATGGTACCTCGCGCGCGGCGGATCCACGCGATGCGGGATCCAGGAAACATTCACGGGGAGGGGGAGAAGGGGGATGAGGGGGGGAGCGGGGGAGGACGCAGAGAGTTGGAGCCGGAGCTACTTACAGCATACCAGAGCAAGAGGTGCAGACGAACGAGCCGATCGTCATGTTGACGTAAGTCGGCCCGCGCTGGTTGCAGTCGAAGCATTCCTTGTTGCCCGGCTGCGAGACCAGTTCGCGGAGGGTCTTCAGGTTCCTCTCGTCCTGCTTCCTCTTCGTGGACGCCATCCCGTGCGTGCAACGTGCGTGGTGCGTGTTGCGCGCGCGCGCGCGCGTCTGCGGCGGGAACGGGCTGCGCGCCTCGGGGACGAAGGAACCTACCTCGGGTAGGCCGTCGAGCTGTCGTGTACGGGCGATCCCCAGGTACCCGGGATCGTGCGAACCACCTATCGCGCCGCGCCTGCAAAACTGACTGCGATGCGCCGCTGCGCATTCGCCATCCTTCTCGCTCCCTCACACCTCCCTCTCGCTCGCGCTCTTTCTCTCTCGCTCGCCCGCTCACCTTTTCTCGCCTTCCCTGTCTCCGGCCGCTGACAAGCGTCGACGAGCGCGAGGATACGCGAGTTGATATACGAGACGGCCAATAGGAGAGCGCGGGTCCTAGGGATTTTAGAAGACGCCGTTTTCGTCCCTAGGAAGTAAGCCCTCTCATTGGACGTCGAAAGGAGTATGAATCCGCCGTTAGAGTAGTCAGCTGTACGTGCATACGTCACAGCCGGAGGGCGACTTCGATCGAAATCCGATTATTAACTTTAATC
>NJRQ01001162.1:11050-21467 GCA_003063805.1 Aphaenogaster ashmeadi
TTTTATTTTTCCTCAAAACGCTTTTTAACCCTTTGACTGTCGGAGGCAAATTGTACCTTGTGGACCAAAAATGCGTTGACACAAAGTAGGTAACTCTGATGGTCATAAAACTCGGTATCCTAATTTTGGAATTTTGGTATCATATTCGGATTCAGCGACCCAAAAGACCTTAGGATACCGAGTTTTATAAAAATATGTTAATTTTTTTAATTTGTGTTTTAAAAATCACTGCTGATCAGTTTAAAATACAAGGGAAAGAAGTACTTGTTTCATTAATTCTTGATGAAATGAGCATTAAAAAAGATGGATCCCAAACAAGATTAATAATCCTTATTCCTGAAGAATCAAAGGCTCCACCTTGTTAGGGAGAACAGGCCTACTTCAAATCTAACAAACAGTTAGGCAAAATGGAATATGAGACCATCATAAGAGAGGTCAGACTGCCCTCTTTAAAGGAAATACCTTACATCAATCCTCCTCATGCCATACTTTGTGGTGGGATACCGGCGGTGAATACAGGAAATATCATAATGACGTCTGTGTGCTGGATGGTAGGGAAGAGACCTTTGATAGTTTCCATTAAGGAAATCACCATCACACCTGAAACCAGGGCAGCATTAGAGATGGCTCAAGCAGCTCCTCATACTGATCAGGTGCTGGTTTTCTTGGGTATGGCAGGACTCATGACTATGGCAAAAGAAGTAACCCAAGCAGCAAAATAGGTCGAAATTATGTCTATTCGACCTTCTTATAGGTGTTCGACCAAACCCAATTTACGTCGTATCGACGTCGAAAGAAGGTAAGTGGGGAATAAAGTTGAGGTATTTTAACGGTTGAAATTAGGTAATGCAAGGCATTTTGTCCTATAAGTCATAGTCTGATTTGGTGAAATGGAACGTCGAATATCGGTAATACCTTGGTAATTCTGACTAATTTGTACCCTCTTTTCTTTTGGCAACGCACCCTTTGTCTTCCGGACATCTAGATGGCAGCGCTGCACATCATGAAAATATTTACATTCCATATTAGTTCTACCTAGACGGGTGTCTATGCTACAATCATAACATGTGATTTCTATGGTTGTGTTTCCAAACAGCCATAGAAACCAGAAATAAAATATTAACAGAATCCACCGTCGGTTTGGAAACTGAATATCGCGTGATATGTGACAGAAATATAAGTGCGAAAGAAAATTTTCTGTACAGATTTTCATTTTATTTCGCTATAACCAACGCGCTCTCGAAAACAAATAATTTAAGCAATTATTAATTAATTGTTAATTATTTAGTAATAATATGTTTTGCATTTAGCACAATAAAAATATTTTAATCTCGCACCTACGTGAAAAGTATCGTGAAATAGATTTTTTTTTCAATTCTTAGTCACTCCAAAAGATGTAATATAATTTATTTTATATTGCCTAATTTTAGAGAGCGTTTTGATACATCATGGCGGACATACTATTTCTCATAATGATGGCTGATTTGACGTTTTCGTCCGAATTTCGACCTGTAAGTCGAATTTCCTTATTGCAAAGGCCAAAAACCAAACTTTGAGAGCAGAATTCCTTAATCAGGGCATTTTTACTTCAAAGTCGTTGACTTTGAAGTCGTCTTGTCGATCAATAAGGCATTTTGACTTTTAAGTCCGATTTCCCTATTTATAAGTCAGATTGACTTCAAAGTCGAGATCGCTAGATCGATATATCGAGAAATATACTGGTCTGCGGCGCCGCAAACGTAAACATTGATAAACATGAGTTCGCCGTGTGTCGCGGTCGAGTGCGGACGTGTTTTGTCCTGTACCAATTTTTTCTCGCAAATTCGCTGTTGGCACAGTTTGTTCAACGTATAATAGTCGAAACGTCCTCATAATTTTTACGGGCGGCGAATACCAATAAACATCTTGAACTTGATTGACATACGTGGAAATTACAACAGGCAATCAACAGACGGCGATCAACAGGCAAAATGGGAGATTATTTTACAATTGTTGCCATAATAAAAAAAAGAAGCACCGCAACAAAAGTAGAGTATGCGTATGTTCCCCAACAGTGGGTAAAAAATGGGTTTGTGTTCTGGCCACCTAATAACAGCCTGACTTTGAGAGACGACCCATCAAGTGCTCCTAAACCCGAATGGAAGAAATTTAAGTGTAAAATAAAAAAAGACTTCATTGTCGGAAAAGAAGAAGCCGAACTGTGGGAAGAGGAATACTTAAATGCTTCTTGCACTGAATCTGAAGAAACGTATGTATAACACCATTGTCAGTTTTCTTCACATTTATTTTTGTTGAATGTCGAATTTAACTACAAAAGCTTTGTTACAAAAGTAATCTAATATATTTGTGAACTTTTTTGTAGCTTGTCAATTAACCGGCAGCTTCCGGCCATTAACAACAATGGCAATGAAATGAAAGCCAAGGTAATCGATAAAACAAATATTGAAGCACTATTTGACGATATCGTTGCATCAACGCCAAACATAAATGCTGCTGCTTCAACGAATATCGGGTCAAAGCATATAAATTTATCGTTTCGAAACGAAGATGGAATCTTGATTCAAGAGTTAGACGATGATACGTTCAACGTTGCAGATAATGTGCCGATCTCAAAAGATCAAGAGGAAGTGTCGCTAAATACTAGTAAGTATTAATTTATCTTAATGTTAAATTTTATTCATCATAGTCATTAACATAATATTTTATTACAGTATTTCAAACACTGTCGAAGATTGAAGAACGTCAACGACAAATTGAAGAAAATCAATTACGCATGTTCGAAATACGAAAGTCCGACAATTCCTTCTTGAAATTGACACTAGACAAAATACATGATATGATAAGAAATTTGTACGACGGGACTATTCTAAAACCGACAACCAGTCACGAGGAGCCAAATGAATCTGGATTTGCGAGCAAATTCATTTTCCCATTAAATACTGTTTCTGATGTACAGGCGTTTAACTCAGAAATCGAAAAGAATGCGGACTACAAAAAATATTTGGTAAGTTTGCACTCATATTCTATTTTGAATCTATATTGCCTTTTAGAATAAAAGTTTTCAAGTAGTCATTGATCAAAAAATATTATAACAGATAATATATTAACCTATAAATTTCATTTATTTACTCAAATTAATTATATTTTCCACATTTCATTATCACTATCAATGTATATTTCAAATGAAGCCATTAGTAGAACAAAACACAAAATTGATATTTTCTATTTTGAATATGCACAAAAAAAGTGGCGTAAAACCACGACGATTACGACACACTGAGGGATTTTTCACGCCAGCGCTGGCGTAGAATCCCGTGTTGTTAGATCTACATCACACTGTCATGTTCTCCACGACAAGCATATGGCGTAAAATCCACACCAATTCTGTCAATTCTGCGTGTTCGATTTTACGTCATAATTTGTATATCATAAAATGTATTGCATTTGTTTACTTTATGCGCTTTTAATTATATTTGTTTATCCATTAAATAAATTTTCAGAAAAATTAATCAAAAACAGTTTTATTACACAAGGAAGCCCTTGGAGGCCCTTGGAAGCCCATATATAATTACATCTAGTATTCCAGAGGAATTATTCTTCTACATAATAAGTAATAATAAAATCGAATTATACATCTTAATGTATAAAATATTTACAGGACGTAAATATTTTATACATTAGGATGTATAATTCGATTTTAATTTAAGAAATATGATGTATAATTCAATTTTAATATTAATAAACATTTTAATTTCAATTTTAAAAAATATCTTATTTGAATTTAGAAATTTTATCTTTAGATTCATAATCTGTAACATAGAAAACAGAAAAATAAAACATAAGACTAATATCAACATCTCTATTTTTATCAGAGACGCAGTCAATTTAGAACTAAAAGCTACTTTTCATTCATCGCCGGAACAGGAATCGCTAGAAGTGGTTTCGTCGAAGTGTATTTAAAATAAAAAATATCAATTTTGTGTTTTGTTGTACAAATGGCTCTTCGTTGTAAATATACATTCTAATAGAAATCTTGATAATGTATCTGAAAATTATAGCAAAATAGTAAATTGTAGCAATACGTTTGCATAATTTTGCTCCCGCACGTTTTGCTATCTGAGGTAGGTTAGGATTATCTGTCATGTTTTCTCATCAAAGGCTACTTTGTAACTTTTATTCTAATAGGCGAAACAGTTGTAATTATAATTAAAACAATAAATTAAGTTTTAATTTATATTCACATGACGATTTACTCCTTCAGCTCAATACTTTCAAAACAATTGGAGGTACTAAAGGGGACGAAGAAGGGAAAATCGTTGCCAAAAATTTGTTGGCTATCCTCTTCACGAAAGAGGTGTTGACCAAGTTTTCGTGGACAGGAATCTCCAGAACCACGGGAGTGGAGAAGAAAGAAGCATTTCATTCTTGCTGCGGAATCCTTAATTTTTTTACAGAAATAGTTTTACTGGCAGATTCACGCTGGAATATCAGTAAGAACGATAATTTGTTCAAAATGCGCATTTTGAAGCATGCAAAACAAATTAATGAGGCATCAAAAAAAAATAAAAAAGTTCCTGCCGGCAGACAAGAGGAACCTGATAAGGTGTTAGATGATCCAGACAATGCTGAACTTCCGTTACAACATAACGTTCATACAGAGGGATAAGTTAAGAGATAGTAAACAATAACATAATTTAGTGTGTAATCGTAATTTTAATATTAATTACTATGTTATTAATGTACATGATGTGTGTATAAAATACTTGCTGTGATACTAAAGTAGTCATTGTTACAATTTGTGTTTAATGTCTAATGTATGAAGCAACGGAATGAAAATAAATTCATTATGATACGGAAGACAAAATAATTTACATTTTATGTCGCTTAATGTATACAAGGTCGGGTCACTGAAATCGCATATATATTTTGTATGCCTTTCTGAATTATTATCGATTATTCCCTTTGAAGCAAAAATATTGAGTCGAGATGATGGAAAAGGTTTCACAAAAAAATTATATTTGCTTTTAAGATTAGCACCGTAGACGTGGATTTTATCTTCGAAATAAGTTGCATTTATCATCGATACAATCTGTCCATTGTTTGTCATGAAGTATCTATTTTTATTATCACTACTCAAAATAAAATCATCTGTTAAATGTAGCCGCTTGTAAGCGTTTCTACATGTTGGTATATCATGAACATAATTAATAATTTCATTTTCGACATATATGCAGCAATTTCTTGTACTTTTTGAACGATTCAATGTGGATAATTCAAGAATTCTTCGGCTTATTTGACTTAGTGGCAAATTGCCACTACGAACCAATGCCTTTATGTGTCCAAGATGATTCTCGAATGGATACGAACTGATTTCAGGTAGATAACCAAACTTTCTAACGTCATCTATGACATGACAAATGTTATGAACATTGCTGCTTATTGAATCGATTCCGTAAATGTCTATAAATTGCTCAACATAGTAATTTAATAATATTTGAGCAATATCTAAATACTGAGAATAGTATTTGCATGAAAGTATTGTAACCGCGGTACTGAGATGTAGAAAGTGCTCATAAACTTCTGATGATAAAAAATCTTTTAAGATTACGGGACCAAGATATAATAAAAAAACTCGATATTCCGAACCTTTCCAAAATTTAAGGCATTTCAGAGTACGTATAGATCGTTGGAGATCCATCGGTTTTGTATCGTTACAGGCTTTTAACATTTGTGACATTTCATCGGCTTGAGTTTTCGACAATTTCGTACGGAAATTATAACTTCCCTCGCGCCAGCCATATAAACATCTGCGCATGATACCTGTTCAAAATTATTTATTTATGTCATGAAAAATAAAACAGTAGTGTACGTATAACTGTTAAAAATGTAATGTATACCTAAATCGAATAGATGAAGGGAATCTGCGACTACAAAGTCTTCCACCATATCAATTGGTAAATCTGTCAAAGGTGTGTTTTCTTTGTGATGATCTTCGTCCGTTTTGTTGCGAAAGCTTTCATCAGTCCTTCGAGGGCAATCAAATCTTGGGTAGCTCATATGTCTTCCCTTCTTATCCCATTGGCCGACAACTGTACATTTAATACAACTTCCATATTCGGCATTACAAGCAGGAGTTCCTATATTGTCACATCAAATAAATTAAACATTTCAGTTCATGAAATGCATATATCAATATATCACATATCAAACATTATTTACAATAACTTACCTTTAATATAACTTCTAGCTTGTGTATCGCAAACAAAACATTTTATGCCGACAATTACTTTCTGTCTATTTATGAATAATCCATCTCTAACAATTTCGTTCAATTCATGTACAAACTGCTTCAAATATAATTGAAGTGGAGGTTTGCTTTCGCCGTAATAGACCGCTGCAATTATTGGTTGCAGCTGATGCATATCTTCAACGATGAATGAAATAGGCCAAAATTGATACAGTGAACTGTTGAACGGTGACATTCCATCGATATTAAAAAGTAATTTAATTGTTCTTGGTTGTTGAATATCACAGTTTGAAAGCGCTGATAGTAAATTGTTTCTTATCCCATTGTACCAAAATTTGCCATCACCCATCTCTGTAATCTCTGTTTCAGTAGGAGTTTTTAAAAGGGTTCTGCCATCTTTTGGCAGTTCCGCCATGTCATGATTTCTCAATATTTTTAACAAATCAGTAACTGAAGCCAATGTTAATCTGTGTGAGATCGCCCAATGATGAAGTTCGGTTAACAATGTCAGTTCGTCTTCCAATATTTTTTCTTCGTTTCTGTCAAACTCATCTTGTTCAGGAATGTCCTCAATTTCGAAGAATTCTTCGCGAGTTAACGGATTACGTGCATCATTTATGTGGACGTCCAAATCTTGTGGTTCCGTATTTATTTGTTCTCTAACACTTGTACTTGTAACATCATGACTGGTGTAAGCACGTATCTTTGTATTTTCACTACTCTCTTTATTTTTCTTTAAAGTTCGGTAATAACTTGTCGATAAACGATACGGTTTATATTTTATGTTCCTCGGCATATTTATTTTCTTCGATAATGTGCCGAACGTAGAAGGCCTTACAAAATTTGTTAATTGGTTATTTACCAGCAAACAGGAATCGACACAATTATAAGGTTATGGTAACTTTCAATAATTTAAGGTCCAAGACCAATAACTAACTCTCAGGGCAATTTTGCTGGGCATTTCGACCTAACTTTGGACTAATTTCCCTTATAGGACCATTTTCTGTGGTAATCTCAACTTTGTGATTAGCACCCAGCACGGCCGCGAGGTTCATTTCGCGCCTAAAATATTCCCTATTAGTCAAGTCGAACACACAGGACTTATTTATGGTAAAAATTATGCAATTCTGACCAATTAAGTCATATCGCCTACGAGATTGAAATTAGGTAATACAACCAGGTCACATTTCCTTCTAACGGGACTTTAATTTTGACTTATACGTTGAATCGACTTTGAAGGCACACATTTGATCAAAATTTGGTCATTTATGATCTGATGTATAACTTTAAAGTCATTGAACTTTGAAGGCATTTCATAGGTTTAAACTACGTAATTTTCGACCTATACACAAGACTTCAAACGCTATTTGATTTTAAAGACATTTTTTATGTCGAAAATTGGTAAACCTTCACTTAATTAGGACAATCTGATTTTGATTTGGTTAAGATGCCCTGCTTTGCTGCTTGGGAAGGACAACAGGGTCTACCATGCCAACCATGAATACTTAAGCAAGAGATGGCAAGCATTATGCACAACATTGGGAATAGAAGTCATCCTGGCAACAAAGAAGGTTACAGCAGAGCTGCCAGATCGTGGATTGTGGGACCCCCACCATCTGGCGCGGGATCTCACCACCACATGCAAGCAGCATGTACGTGTGTCGCTCAGCGCTTCGGTTCACTCGGCTGTCTTCAGACAGTAATGGAAGAACAATATATGTTGCCCTGTCCTTTGATTCTCTGTGATCTGAGACGGCTCAATCTCGCTTGACCACACACTGGCGCGATGATATAAAATAATTCCGAATTTTTATTATGTCTCAAAACATTATTGTACGCGGTTCCCACTTTTAGAAAGGTGAAAAAATAGTGGCTGCAAAATGTTAGGTATGCTATTTGTATTATATTCAAGAAATTATTTTTGTTAGGTTACATATTTTTATTCATTTTAGGATTAAATACATATATCATCGCGCCAGTGCGTGGTCAAGCGAGATTGAGCCGTCTCAGATCACCGAGAATCATAGGACAGGGCAACATATATTGTTCTTCCATTACTGTCTGAAGACAGCCGAGTGAACCGAGGCGCTGAGCGACACACGTACATGCTGCTTGCATGTGGTGGTGAGATCCCGCGCCAGATGGTGGGGGGTCCCACGACCCACGATCTGGCAGCTCTGGGTTACAGCTGATCGATTTATGAATTTTGCTCGAACTTTAGAGTCCTGGCAGATCAAACCACATGCCGCAGTAAGAAAAAGTCTTCTTGATGCAGCCTTGCGTGTGTTACTAGAGAGTACATCAAATCTTATAGAAGGAGCCATTGAACAAGTCAAAATGGTGTTACAAGATTTTGGCATAAAGTCTGTTCTACTAATGGATGCCTTTGTAGCATCACAAAATAGGGCAATACTTATAGCAACAGTTGCACAACAGGCTGTTGATCTGCGCAGAGCCATGGAGGATCTAAGGAACATATACAAAGAGATATTCTCGTACCTCAAGGTTTATCCACTAACAGGAGCAGAGCGCCTGAATCATAGAAACTACCCAGATCTGTATTATGCAGCTATGAGCATAGCGACTGCCAATAAGGAGCTTGGACCAGAGGGCAGATATGTAATGATTGATGTACAAACAAAGACCCCCAAGAATATCATTGACAGACAGGCAGAAAGGGAACTGCGAACTGAGGCAGCATTAGATGAGACAACTTTAGCCAATCTGAGAATCCTGTATTGAGTCTACATAAGGTCTTCAACGTCTTCAAAGTGGTAAGATACGTGGATATGTTGATTTTGCATCATTTTTAGGAAATGAAGGTTGTGATACTCTTCCATTTGCAAAAGAAGCCTTGGTATTAATGGTTGTTTCCTTAGGTAGTAATTGGAAAATTCCAATTGGTTATTTTTTGATTAATAGTATTGATTCTGAAACTATCACAGGAATTATCAATACCGCTTTAAATAATCTACATAATGTAGGTGTCAAAGTAGTTTTCGTGACTTTAGATGGTCCAGTACAACATTTTTCTACTATGCGAATGTTAGAGGCAAATTTTAATGTTGAGAAACCTTTATCTTTTTTTCCTCATCCAAATACTGGTAAAGCAGTATACGTGGCACGGTCAAAAAGTTCCCGGAATCAATGCCTAGAGCGCAGCAGGGTTATCGCCAGCGGAAATTCTTTTATTCTTGGGTTGGCACCACTACTAGAGAAGGCGTAAAGCCGGTTAGGAGCCCCCTCAGTAACCGTTAGTGATTGTAACGGGTGTTTTTGTTGAGACAGTTTTTTTCGGTCGTCGGATTTTGAAATATTGTCTACCGAACAACGTGCGAACATTAAATTCTGTGTTTTGCTACAGAAATCACCTTCTAAGACTCTTCAAATGTTGACTGAAGCCTACGGAAACGAGGCAATGAAAAAGTTGCAAGTGTACGAGTGGCACAAACGTTTTTGTGAAGGTCGCACAAGCGTTGAAGACGACCCTCGCAGCGGTCGTCCTTCCACTTCCGCCACAGACGAAAACATCGAGCGCATTCGTCAAATCATTCGCGCAGACAGGCGATTAACTATCGACGAAATCGCATCTAAAGCGGTTTATCACATGGGAGTGTTCACAGGATTCTTCATGATGCTTTAAACATGCATCGTGTTTGTTTGCACATGGTCCCCAAAATGCTGACCCCAAACCAAAAAAAAGCTCGAGTGTCAATGGCAAGCGACCTGATTGACATGGCAGATGCAGATGACAACTTCCTGAAAACAATAGTTACTGGCGATGAGACGTGGTGTTTTCTCTACGATCCTCAGACGAAACGTCAGTCATCTGAATGGAAGACGAGAACGTCTCCAAAGAAGCAAAAATTTCGCTTAGACAAAAGCAAGGGAAAAGTGATGTTGGAGGTGTTTTTCGATTACCGAGGTGTTGTTCACTACGAATTCATCCCACAGGGCCAAACTGTGAACAAAGAACTTTACGTGGAAATTCTTTGCCGCCTAAAAGACGCTATCAGAAGGAAACGTCCTGAAAAATGGGCAGGAAACAATTGGGTTTTGCTGCATGACAATGCCCCTGCACATTGGTCATTATTGGTTAAAAATTACTTCGCCAAGAATAATGTTACCACTCTTGAACACCCCCCCTACTCTCCCGACCTTGCACCTGCC
>NJRQ01001163.1:10826-39460 GCA_003063805.1 Aphaenogaster ashmeadi
ACATTTATTTTTTAATACGAAGCTATCTTTACAAGAGTAAAACAAATTCATTTGATAATATCGAAAATCTTGATTGGAGAACAGAATGGTTTGATATTTTAAATTCATGATATACGGAGCCACATTTGATGCTTGTGGGAACTAACGCGAGGGAATATTTCATGTTTGCCCGATGTAACATTGATGAATGGATAATATTCGCGAAGTTTAGAACCGACCTTAAAGCTAATTCTTCCGTGCGAGATATTCCGTAAGCCGCAGACCACGTGTTAACATCACAAAGAAATAATTGCCCATCTTGATACGAATGTAAAATACGGACGTTTGCTTACTTAAAATATCTGCGATATCATGCGTCTGTCTCAGATATGGCGGTAAAAAATATTGACAATCTTTCTTATGTCTGACTTTAAAATTCAGTGGGAACGCGGTTCCCGTACTTCTACATCTGCCATCTCCGATCTCCGGATTTTTAAACCTCGTGAAATGGCAACCCCAGTGTTGACGTTGGAGAATCGGGTATAGAGTAGCTTCTATATCTCCCGTACACTACGTGGTCACTGAACCGTGCGGAGAATTTTTAAAGTAGAAGAAACCTTACAGCGTACGGACTATTGCTGGCATAGCATAGACATCTAAAAGCATAACTCGTATACTTCCCGCATGCTGTAAAGCCCGCGTGTCTATATAATTAAGTTTAGTATATAGCGGAGATATAGCATTGTGACGTAGAGTCGAAGTTAGTCGGCAGCGGGATTTAACAGATTTCATACACTTGATATTAAATAACGACGACTATTATATAAAATCTAGAATACAATCTTTTGAGAATAAGTTCAGAAATTTCTCTAGTACGCGAAGATTGAAATTGATAACGATTGGATATGAAGGATTGATCGATGTTTGCGCTTCTAATACACGATTCGGCTTGGCTTCTTTTGTCGCCCGGCTATAGTCGGCAAAGCCATATATGTGCTGATCGGCATTTTGTGCCGACTGGCATAGATCGATTGACACGTATTCAGTAACGGGCATTACCCAATAAGCTTGTTGATCGGCAAAGCCGATTATAGTGAGAAGTATAGAAGGTGCCTTAAAGTAGAAACAGTCTCGCGCAAATTATGTGAAAATAGGTTTATTAGAGAAGAATGCAGAGCGTAACATGACGCGATGGTGTTTGAGATTAGATTATTAAAAAGTATAACTTATTAATACCGGCGCTGCGATTATATACGCTTTATTCTTTTTCGTCCATGACATGATTAAGATTAACGCAATTTGAAGATTAACGCAGAAAATAAGTGAGAATATTTAACGCTCTTTAACATTTATCCGAATTTGTGTTTAATATTTTATACTTCAAAAGTGGTTCACCACAATGCAAATGCGGTCGAGAGATGTACGTAAATTGCCAGTGATTATATACATATTTTATAAGAACTTGCAGCTTTTTGCAGATTGACGTATTATGCCAATGCTTCGCAACTCTAGAAGTGGTAATACAATTTGGGAATGACTTCGGTTGTAGAGGGAATTACACGAAAACCCCATTTATTCTACGTGTCGATAAGCCTTTGAGAAATCGATCGTACCGCAGCAGGCAGGTTGTTTATGCAAGTGTCGGTTACGTTACCACGCCGATAGCCTCGTTTGGCAAGTGTCTCGCGTCGCCATGCTTTACCGCGAAATAACCCAATAGCTCTGACACGTATCTCTGTAACGCTCGAACTTCGGAAATTTCGGACACGCGGCCGACAATGATTTCGCGTTTATGGACGTGGTTTTCGCACTCGACCCATAAAGACTTTGTCTCGCTATGTACTCCAGATCAAACCGACCGAAACCAATAGATATTGCTGTTGAGATCCAATACAAGAGAAAAAACTTGAAATCAGATAAGCAAGATGTATCATTGCTCCATCGTTAAACGTATATTTTATATTTATAGAATAACTAATACTTATACTACATATAAAAAGATAGATTAAAAAGGAATATTTCGTTTTCATAAAGGTGAAGATATCGATTCCCGACCCTATTCCATAGTTGATTAATTTTCAAAGCAAGCACAATCTCGCATATATTCTGAACAAAGTTTTATGAATAGGAGAAAGCGCGATTTCTCAATGGGTTTAGGCGCATTTTCTATCCGCCCAAGTAGTAAGCATCCGGAGTATGGTCAGACTCACGGGCTCTTGACAAATATCCCGGGTGACGCTCGGCGAACGAAGAAAATCCGATTGTGTCAGTCGCCTATGTACCCACGGGGAATTTGAAAAATCGATGGTAACTTCTGACAACGGCCCGCGAGAGCCGCGGTCCCCCCTTTTCGCCTCTTCTGCCGCCCTTCGTTTTGGCACCCGCTCTTCACCGCCTCCCGAGAACGTTGTCTACGCAACTATCGACTTTTTCGTGGACGTGAGAGGAGGAAAAGGGTGGGGGGCAGGAGGGGGAGGGAGATGGGATGGCTGGGCAGGATATGGTAGCCGACAAGCAGCTTCTGAAAAATGCCCCTGGAGCGTGACTACCCTCCGCCCTTTTTTTTTCCCCTCTTCTTCGGCCTCGTCCGGCACCCCGCGCGATGCCCACACCGGGTGGCGGCGGGAGGATTCGGAACGAATGGGCCACACGTGTGCCGCGCACATTCTCTTTTTTCTTCCTTCCTTCCTTCCTTCCTTCCCTCCCTCCCTCCTACGCTCCATCCACCCTACGGCACCGTCGCTCGGCATCGTCGATTTCAAGCGAGGCAAGTCGAACTCTCGTGGAACTCTCCCCGGAATCGTGATTTACACTTGTCACGGCGTCGCCCTGTACCACGTGCCGCGGACACTTGGCACTTTACTCCCTTATCGCGACCGGGAATTCGAAAATCGCGTGTTCCCTCTGCGCAGGGCTGTATTAATAAATACAAACTTACTCGGCTGTCAAAGAAAATGGAACGTCAAGGTTGAATAATTAATATTAAATCTTATTATCTCGCAACTATTTTTTTTTACAAATATAAATATGAGAGAAAGCCAATATCGGTCGCAGCGGATCTTGGTGCTTAGTAATTATTTTGTGAATTTTCCTGCTCATGCGAACTGCGCGCCGCGTATTCATCGGTCTTGAAACACAATCCTTACATGAAGCCGGAATAATTAATTCATTTATGAAATTGATAAGCAATTTAATAATTTGATGCTAACACGCATCTATGAGATCCCCCTTCTCCGAAAACTGTTAAGAAATATTTTTTTTATTTCTTCTTAATCTACGCACAAGTTTTTAGAAAACAAAATAGTTTAATACAGGGTTAACGCTTTAATGCAGGTTGCGAGCGCAATTCAGCTCTAAAAGCTTAATGCATTTAGAATTTATTAGCTCGCCAAATGCTACCATTTTGTGCCCAGTCTTTAATTAATACAGGTGGTGTACTATCAGTCCACCATCTGCACTATTGTAATTTTATGAGGTGGGATGGAATAGAATACCTTTTGGCTTTAATTGTATTTTACGTTTTGTTATCGTTATCCACTGCTACATAAATTGCTGCAACGATAACTGCAATGTATCTTTATTATTTCCTCTAGTGTGTAACAGATATATTCCACACATTGATATAAAGGTACAGAGTAGGGCTACAAATACAATCCGGATTTGCTAATATTCGGATATCCTGATAATTAATTCACCGAATTATCCGATTACTCAAGTTCGAATATCCGAACTAATGAGTCGGATCTTAACGAGAATCAAATCTATTCTAAGCTGCAAATTTATTAATTTTGATCCGAATTATCTACTACAAGAATAGATCAGAAAATTGATTGCTAAGGTAGCTAGAATTTATTTAGCTTTTCTTCTGGCTATACTTCTTCCGTTGACTTTGAAAGATTGTTCTTCACACCAAAAAATATTGCTACAGCCGAAAAAAGCTATTATTTGTGCATGCAAATCGATTGGTATTTCTCTATCAAAATCAAGAAATGTTTAATTGAATTTTTCTAAAGATGTTCCTAAAATTTTTCAACATATATTGTATTTATTTTTACTATGTGATATTATAAAATATGTTAAATATAAAACAATCTTTTGATGCATATAATTAGATATATAAAACTCTTATATTTAACTTTAATAAATTTTGGCATATTATGTTTTGCAATTAATTTTTTATTAAATTTTTTAAATTTAGTCTGAATCCGAATTCACAATATCACGAATCCAATTCTTTAGATATTAAAATTGATGTTATCTGGACAATTCAAATATCTGGATTTGCGTAATCGGATAATAATCATTTCGAATAATTTAGATAATCGGGTTAATTATATTATAGTTTTAATATAGAATGAAAGTTCTACTTTTGACTGTTTTTCTTCTATTATTATCAAATTATAAAAAAGCAGTCTATTAATTTAAGACTGCCATATTTAAACAAATATATTATGAAAGTTTATTTGCCTCCTAAGATAATCAGTTTTTAGAAAACCTGATGACCACTTTAATTTCTCTTAAGGCAAAGTCAAACGCATCTACGATCAGGAAGATTAACCATTAATTATCTGTTATCATAAAAGTTTTAGAATTATTACGGGACGTATGAAATAAACCAATGTTTGTCGCGGTTTAAAGGACTCTCGTTAGAGCGATGTCTTTCAGAAAAAGATTTTAATCCCTCAAGCGACTCGTCGGAAATCCGTCTTCGTCCTTTCCTCTCATCTCTCGCGAAGAAAAGCAGCCCGTCGACCCTCTTGGATCTTCGTCGGGGGTCGGGGAGAGCCCCGAGATTCTCAGATGAATAATATCCAACGTCGTTCGAGACGCGTTCTAGGATAAATTGTCGTTTGGATGTTACGTCGTCCCTCGCCGTATATATGTATACATACGTGTACATGTACACGTGTGCGCTTATATATCTATGTTTGAAAGTCGGGCGAAAAAGGGCTCTCGGGGAATAGGTAAACTGCAGCTAAACTGCGCATATTACATATGACTCTGCAGCGACCAGCGTGTGGGATCAACGACGTTGGGTGTTGTCTGTGTGCGCGTGTGTGTGTGCATGTTCGAAAGTTTCCGCGTGATAAGTGGCGAATGATTTATTCATCTCACGACGGAGCGCAGGCAGCGGTACAAATTACGCATCGCGTACAGAAAACCTTCGCGGTACGTGACAGTAATTCATACATCTGTATTAACGTAGTACGCCGCCGTGCCGCGTAACGTTCCTCCGTTATTCCCGGCCGCTGTTCCGTACGGAAATTTGAAGTAATTTCACTCGTTTGCGCAAACTTCTTCGAACTGTTAAACGGCGCCCTCCTCCCACCGATGAAAATGTGCCATGTAAAATGTGAAATGTGGAGAGAGGTGATTTCTTATCGCTGATCATCGTGAGCTCGTAAGCTCTATAATTAATGAAATCTACGATCGATTAATTATAATTAATGAAAAGACTAAATATATCATTTATCATGTCGCTAACGAAAGTCAATTAGATTGAAATTGAATTATAATATCTCAGTTAAATATGATCCATTAAATATAGTTATAGAACGGAAGAACTGTTTTAGAGCTTGATTTACAATAAAACTTAAACCAGTAAAGGCTCTAGAAATAATTAAATTAAAAACAAATTGAGATTGCCTTGAGAGCCGACAGTGGATATAATTGTGTAAATACAATAATGATAAAATTCAAACAGGTCTTGAAAGGCGTTTATTTAAACGCTAAATCGCAAATTACATTAAATCGCATACGTTTCGATTCACAGATCGAGTCCTCTTCAGTGCAGAAAAATACTTTAACTTAACTTACAAAATTTCAGGTCATATCTTAAAATGGTCGAGAAGTTGTCAGAAACATTATAATTCGGCATATGGTCAAGAACTTTCAGTGGTATCGTCTCTAACTCGCGATTATATTTTGGACATGCTTATATTCAAATCGCTGAAAATAGTGTAAGGAATGGAGATATACATTTTGTTATGACGATACTACTGAAAGTTCTTCTCTACAACTTCTCGACCATTTTAAGATATGACCTGAAATTTTGTAAGTTTATTTAAAGTTTTAAAAAATTATTAGAATAATAAGCTTGTTATATGCTAACGCAAAATAGATAGGTGAAATGGTCAATAAAAATAAGCATTGTATAAGATAGAATATGGAATTTAGATAATAATCATTTATTAAGAATGTAAAAATAGAAAAAAATATAGATCAAATTGATGTTAAGAAATATAGACGTTTCGACTGTACTTAGTCTTACTCATTATAATGGTTGTTGTAAATTAATTTAAATCATAAAGGAAATTTATATAATAGTGATTAAAAATAACAATAAATTAATGTGACAACTTCATAAAAATTATAGATATAAGATAATTTAACATGGATCTAAAGATACAATTGATTAATAACAGAACGCAAATAAATTAAGAGGCCTCTTATTTTTAATCACTATTATATAAATTTCCTTTATGATTTAAATTAATTTACAACATTATAATGAGTAAGACTAAGTACAGTCGAAACGTCTATATTTCTTTGATCTGTTTTTGATCTATATTTTTTTCTATTTTTACATTCTTAACAAATAATTATTATCTAAATTCCATATTCTATCTTATACAATGCTTGTTTTTATTGACCATTTCACCTATCTATTTTAAGTTAAAGTATTTTTCTGCACTGAAGAGGACTCGGTCTGTGAGTCAAAACGTATGCGATTTAATGTAATTTGCGATTTAGCGTTTAAATAAACGCCCTTCAAAAGACCTGTTTGAATTTTATCATTATTGTATTTACACAATTATATCCAGTGTTGGCTCTCAAGGCAATCTCAATTTGTTTTTTAATTTGATTTACAATATTGAGATCAGTTTCTCAAGTAAAATGATATATATTATTCATATAATATATAGTTATGTGCAAAATAATAGCACCGGCTTAAAAAAGAAACCCAAAATTTTTATGTTTCCTCCACCATGCTTAACTGTTTTGGCTGTATATCTAGGATTAAATTCTGACTTTTGGGGTCATATAAAAAAAAAATAAAAAAATATATATATACATATTTTTTTCTAGTATTTGAAATATTTCTGTGCGGTGCTATTATTTTGCACACATAACTATATATAAAAGATTATATATAGATATATATTATCTGTAAGATACTGATTATAGATTAAATGCCAAAGTTCCAGTGTGGCCGGAGATGAATCCCAGACAGCGGGATTGACTTGAAATTTTTCCTCGTTGATTTGACACGTTCCACCGCGAAGCTGTCACCGAATTTCGGTTGACTAATCGAGCGTATCGACACGCAATCACTTAGAAATTGACGCGATGGATTGACTGCCGACGCGCGGGGATTCGATTTCGGATGCGAACGGGGACATGCCCGTGGGTTCGATGTAGTTATTAGAGAAAATGGAATTAATCGACCAACCGCGCGGTAATTTGGAGCGACGTTAACCCGCATATTACTGATATCGCGCGGCTGAAAACGTATTTCTAATCTCGCAAGTGAAAATAATTGTCGAGGCGCGCATGAACCGATCCGAAATTCGTCTTCGATAAAGATGCTGCGGGAGCTAAGCAGGCCATGGCGCGGATCTTTTTTCCATGCTATACCCAACGGACCTATGGTTCACTACAAGAGCGCAACTCGGTCGGGCTATTCTTTGCTCCGCGGGAATTTTTGATTAAAGTTTAATTTACAGGTACGGCTCCTGGCGGACTTTAAAACGAGATTTTTCATACTCCCACTCTCTACCCCTGCGCTTGCTTATCGTTATTCCGGAAAAAGCTAAGCGCAATGACGTCTGTAAATATTATCAGTGCATAAGCATATCGTAAAATACATTATACGCAACCATGGATATTTTCAGGTATATTTGCATATCACTTCAAAGTAGCCTGTAACCTTTAAAGTAATATAATTTTATGTAATGCATAATGCGTAATCAAATAATTCCATATATTTATTTAAAATCGTACAAGGTCAGTTTCGGCATTCAAGGAAATATTGATATATTTGCGAAATTATTAATAATCGCCTTTGGCACATTTTAAATAGTGGTTTAAAATGAAACTAATTTGATATTCAGCCAAATTAGCTTATCATCTTTTTAAAATTGTTAAAAACTGTTCTAGAAATTATGCAGGAAAATTACGCACAACAATTAAAATTAATGTTAATCGGGCAGATCATTTAGGTAACGTTACGTAAACGTGCTATATCTTTGGACAAGCTCTTCGTGTGTTAGGAAAACGTATGTAATGGACTTGATGTGGAAAAAATGGCCTTGACACTCTCCGAATGAGTTTCGGCCGATATTATCGTATAAGTTTCATCTCTTAAATTGGTTTCGGAGCGCAAACTTCATCGTATCGCGCGAATCCGCGGTATTCGCGAGTGACCCAGAAGAGGGAAAGGTATTTAGAAGGTATACACGTCTACGATAGCACAGCAAACTACGGTGTTTGCCAATTAACGATACTCAAACTTTGCGCTCAAAAAACTCGGCCGGTGTTACTCGAGATTTAATTGCAGCGGCGCTTTATCTAGACGGTTCAGAAAGCGGTTCTTCGGACGATGCGATATCTTCGATCGCGAATCAGTCCGTACAAGACCCGCGGGCCATCCAAGATTACGTAGTAACGTGCGAATTACGGACACGCGAAATTTGAACGTCGGACGATAAAGCGCGGATTTAGGTGCCTCGCAAAAAGAGGGAGATCCCACGCGCGCTTAAATTTTCCTCCTCTTTTCTCTCGTTTTCCCCCCATTCTTTCCTCCCCTTTTTTTTCCTCGCACGTCGCGATGCCCGGCGCACGCGCGCTTAATAAAATGAATATCGCCCTCCAAGGATAACCGCGCGCTAACGCGGGCGGCGGCGGAGGCCCGGCACGAAATTAAAAGCAAAACGTGGTGGAGAACGCGATATTTCAGGAACAGACCCATGGGTAATTGCGCGAAGTAAATTCGAAGCGGAGGTAGCGCCGGCGGCCCGAGCTAGCACGCGAGAGCGTGAAAAAGAGCGACGCGCGTAAATAATAATTGCCGGTCGTCCGTGCAATTCCGCTCGCGTCTAATTAACATGAGATCCGGTTAATCAGCGGGAATAGCAGCGGGCGATAAAATAGGAAAGAGGTCGGGATTATGTCGCGGAAGACTATCCGATGCTATAATCGATTTCTTCTATTTCTCACAGCTCGTTTCTTCGAAACTAGACGACTTTTCCCTATTAACTAACAATCACAGATACAAGTTATGCAAAGATCCTATAATTAAACGCAAGTTTTATCGTCGTATAAATATGAATACGAAATGATCCGTGTTATTTATCTTACTTCTCTTTAATTATAATCGTAGTAAATTAGATTTGACGTAAAATATGTGTGATATCGTTGCGGACTATCTGAAGTTTCGTATTAGCATAGGAATGCATGTACATATCTCTTTCAAATAACATGGGCGTGCATACATCGCGTTATCCCTGAAGAGTCTGACCTAAAATACGAGACAGGCCGGAATTGCGGGCGGGCGCAATAGTTCACGGTAACAGTCGTATTATGAAGACCGTGGGATACGCATTTTCAGACCGTGGCTGAATCCGCGATTACCGTTCGGGAAAATAATGTGTCGTTTTCCCGGCGCGGCCGACCGTGTGCGTCCGTTAATAACGAACCCGAGTGTTCACCCTCGCGAGCTGTATGCTAAAGCGCAATAATGACGTTTCGAGATAGTCCGCGCGTTGCGCTCGAATGTCTTGGGAGCGCATAGAAACGAAATGCAGTACATGGCATTTCGACATCGCGGCGTATATGCGCTCTTCTCGTGCATGTCTCGCCGCGGAATTGGAGTCGCTGCCAAGATCCCGGTGCAAATGGTAAAGCGAGCACTTTGTCCGAAATTAGGACGGAAAGCGACCGGGAATACAACAGGTATAACGGAGAACACTTGACAGTTCTTACGACACCTAATTTTAGCAGGAGAAAGATGAATTAGCGGGTGAAAAGGTGAATTAATCAGCTGCATTAACTCCGTCATTTGAAAAGTGCGTTAAATAATTTAGATAAACTGCGCTATTTTGTATCCCGGTCGTATGTGTGTGTGTGTGTGTGTGTGTGTGTGTGTGTGTGTGTGTGTGTGTGTGTGTGTGTGTGTGTGTGTGAGAGAGAGAGAGAGTTTTGATATACTCTTTCGATATTTTCAATTTCATAATTCTGACAAGCTTGTTATATTATACGAAATATGATTCAACTTCATTATGATTGCTTTGCTTTCACGGGAAATATTACGTGTATTTATTGCGGGCGAAGCATCGTTATCGTGCTGCTGCGCGTTTTCGCGCGATGCAAGTACAAATATTATATACAACCGCATGAGTACGGTAATATTACGGTTAACACCAGAAACAATACCTTCCTTGTCTCGTAGACGCAGATAACGGTATTTCTACTAACACACAATCGATACCCGATACATCACAGTAGTACAGAAAATAATAACCGATTGCCCTTTCAAACGGTATTGTTTTTTCCTCTCCCCCTCTATCTCTCCCCCCCCCTCTCCCCCTCTCTCCCTTCATCGTTACACAATGCAGCGGCAGCTTTTACAGTCGTCGTGCTTTTTCACTCGAAAAAAATAAAACGCGAATACGCACGATGCCGTTAAATCTAACGCTAAAACACGTGCTCACGCATTTGTCGTGTGTCCCAATACGCGTTCATCCCGTTAGAGATATACACATATATATATGGATGGAGAATAACTCTGCTATATCCATGTAAAGATCGGGAGCAAAGGAGAGCGCGGGAATGGGGGACGGATTGGCGGGGAGGGGACAGAGAACATCATGCGGATATATTGATTTTTTGTTACAAATAGAAACGCGGGACAGACGGCACAGATAGAATGATACCAATCAAGGCATTGTTGCTATAACGCGATTGTTGGATATGAAATTTCAGAATGCAACGCCCGTGTCGCCGAATGCAATTCGGCCGTTCAGGTTTCAATCAGGCTGCGTCGTTTTCGGCCAGGAATCCGGCGAATACTATCGCGTTCTTGCTGTAGAATTGCGAGTCCGTATTTGCCTAAAATCCGTTTTAGACAATCCACTCGCGGCGGGATCCGGGACAAATTATATGTATAATTTGATATGTCGCAGAAGAGACGTTTGCGGAATTGATTAATAAAATACGAAACGTGTTCTGTTTTCGCGAAGGCAATATGAATGCGAGAGATGTGCGTAGTAAACTGATTGATTTAATAATCTACGATTCAAGACTTCAATTATGCACGTAATTAGGTATAAAGTTATGGAATACCAGTCTGGATTTGACATCCAACGTGACGTTTCCTTTATCCGTTAATTTTCTCTCGTTTCGCTGGTTTTCTTTCGTTACCAGCACATATCACCCTGTTCGACGTATCTCCCTCCCTTCATATTACTCGCATATTATACGTCGCGGAATACTTTCCAATTGAATTTTCACGCGATCCCTTTACATGATGTATGTATGCGAGACCCATCATAATTTCTCACTTTGACAAATGCAAGCGGATCGATCTGACACGAGATGACCCTCTTTCTATTGATAAAGTGCCGCTTATAATAATGACGGATAGGGGATTCCTCCTCGTCAAACGTCAAGAGCACCATCGTCCTGCCTGTCTTCGATCTATCTCTCCGCTCTTCGTTCCCAGCGTTTGTTTGACAGTCGCTCGAAATCTCATGGTTTACCCACATCTCGTTCAATGCCTGTTTTTAACGTCAACGGATAAATGCAATGACGAAAATAACGACATATCGACATATCACGTTAGCGTACGTGCTTGCGGACATTTATGGTTATTAACGTGATAGAAAATAAGCGTATGAAAATAGCTATAATGCTAAATCCTCGACAAATATTTATGATACAGTGCATCGGAATTATCGAGATTACTTTTCGATATAATTCGTGATAATTTATAATCGCTACTTTATGTTCATAATCTGATGCATTTAAATTAAATTTGTAAACGATTTTAAACTATAGAAATAAAAGTGATTAAGCGATAAAATTAATATTGTGTAAAAAGACTTAAAAACAAGTTATATAAATTGCAGTACATCAAGCTTTTGTTTTATTCACAAAATTGGATGTCCAAATCAGTGAAATAAATAATTTTTGAACATGAATAGAAATGTCATCATATTGGTTTTAAATAATTACACGAAGTCTGGAATAATTTTAATCCTTTTTTTCATCAATTCAGTACTTACAAAAACGACAAGATTTATTTTTTTATCATATCTTCAGTTTGTTTCAAACGTTACCACATTGCGCTTCTATCAGTTTTACATTTTTCTATCTTGAAAAACAACACTTTTATGCGTTACAAATACAAACTTGCCGCTGGATAGGAAAAACAAAACCACTAATTCGATCGAAAAAAATTTTATTTCGACAACTGTCGTTATAGCACATGATTTTTTACCGTACATGTGGGTTTATGACAGCGTATCGTACGCGCGCTCTTTCTCCCCCTTCTCCCTTTCTTTCACCAACAATTTCCGTCTTGCACGGTATATTCTGCTCTATTATGTATACCTTCAAAAAAGTGCGTAATCTTGGAAATATAGATACGCCTATGCCCTCTAAAACGGTCGCAATCGTACGCGCGCCCTTTCTTCACGTTACTCGTAAAATAAAAGAAATATTTTTATATACTTTTTCTGGTTTATTTTTCTTATATATTCGTCGTCATACACCGCGCCGTTAGACGGATTCTTCCTGCGACACTAAATTACACATTTGTACATCGTTAACATCCTTAAAAGTGGTTGCCCCCTTTGGCGGGGGCACGTCTTAAGGGTCGTAAACTAGATCCGATTCCTTTATAACTTACACGCGGGCACTCGGTCTACAGGCAAATGCACATACATACCTACATACGCATATACAACGCACACGAACATGTACACGCGCGCACGCAGGATACATAATAACGTTCTCTGCTCACTTTTCGAGGTTGCCAACAACGCATCGGTTCAACGCTCTGAGGACAAAAATTTCGATTAATTCGGATTAATTCAGTAATAAAGTTCGCTTCGAGCTGTGTGACGTCTTGAAAAACTACTTATACGTAGATATGTAACGATATGTAACGATATGTAAACATGTAGATATGTGTGAACGTATGGATATGCGAACGTGTGGATATGTGGGGAATGTATAAAAAATTCCGAGCTCGAAGAGGGATTTACATTTTGTCAAATCTAAAGACTCTGTAAAACAATCTCGTTGGCAACTCTATCATTTCCCCGCGATTTTCGAGAGATTTACGTTTCTTCCTTTCATCCGGTTTTCAGATTACATCTGATGTGTCGCGATGGTACGTACAAGTGTATGTGATATCCCTTCGGACGGAGCGCATATGTACGCGATACTATTGTTTCAAACAATAGCCTGTAGACGCCGTCGACGTCCTATTATCTTTAAAACTGAAATTTTTATTGTCCGCAATAGAAGCGTAGATATGCGCTCAGCGCTTTAAAACTACGATAAAAAATGTAAAATTGATAGAGAGGGGCTAGAAAACTCAGATTGTATATATACGAGTGTCTATTCCCAGTAATAAGGATGACGCATAACGGATGTGTTACCGCACGGGTTATTAACAGAGCCAACAACCTGTAGCGAGGATTTTTCGCAGGATTCGCGTGTTCGAGCCGCTCGTTGGAGCGGACGTTAAAGAGTTACTCATTAATGTTATTACTAGCGTTAACACGGAGCACATAGCCGGTTACGAGTCGTGGCAACGCGGTTTGTAACACTCGGTCTAATTGTATAAAGTGCAGCTTTTAAGGCCGAGCTCGACGCGTTACGTCGATGCGTATCTCGGGGCCTTTCTTCGTGCTCAGGATTGCCAGATTTTTCCCTTCGAAATACAGGAACCACGGTAGATTACGTAAAGTCAGAGCTTGTATTTTATAAATAAGGGCGTCATTCTCTTTTTCTCTTTCAATAATTTCCTAGTTTCATTTTTTTTTTATTCTTTTCGTTTTTTGAAACGCAATCGTAAGATTTCAGAAATGAAATTTGGCTCCTCAAAATTTGCAGTATAACGCCGTTATCTTCGTCGCCTTGATATCTAGGGCAACTCCGCGTATGCAAAAACCTCTGGCAACCCTATTCATACCTGAGTACTTGTATCAGAAATTCATTCAGTTACTTCCATTCAAAAATACATCGCACCTTCGTGAACGTTATTCATGTAACAACTGGATATTTATAAATAGAGATGTTATATTAGATATATTTCCGGATATCTATATAATTCTTTTTAACAAATCGGAGAGAATAACGTCACGCATCACGAATGAAATT
The DNA here is from genome assembly GCA_003063805.1 of Aphaenogaster ashmeadi. Taxonomy (NCBI): domain Eukaryota; kingdom Metazoa; phylum Arthropoda; class Insecta; order Hymenoptera; family Formicidae; genus Aphaenogaster; species Aphaenogaster ashmeadi. Next base: position 25,197 of record NJRQ01001163.1, read on the forward strand.
AACTCTTGACCCGTGGTTACACATCTGGCAGTCAAGGGTGTTTAAAATCGATTCAAGTATCTTAAAACGCGATTTAAGTAGTTTAAAACGCAAGTCGTCCTTAGTGTTCTTAAAAAAGACTAAGATATGCTTCCTTATTTTAAAATTCAGTACCGTTTTACTTTTAATTTCTGTCTGGCCACATCTTCTCTAATTAGATAAAAAGAGAGAACGTCGGATTAGAAGTTAATCTTGCTACTTTAACCGGGTACAAAATTAACAACGTGACGCGTTATTATATTAGTATAACGACAATTAATTTACCGCGCGTATTTCGAGGTTGTACAAAACACTTATCACTCACACCTGGTTGTATGTGCGAAGTCACTGCGAATAAATATCTTCCCTTTTATCTACCGTGTCCATCTCACTGCTTCATATCATTATTATCAGGTGCTGTGGATAATTCACGATCGGTTTTGTCTTGCATTACTTCGCTTGTCCACCATGAAAGTCGCCGTACATTACTGTCTATGTACAAAACTTCACGAATCCAGCAAAATTAACACTTCGTCTTTTAATCTTCCCTTATTTCTTCTCTCTCTCGCTCGCTCGCTCTCTCTCTTTCACTCTCACACATGCACTTGTCCTGTTACCGCTTTAATTTAAAATACTTCTCGGTCGATTGGTAGTTACTACGATTTATTGCTGCCAATTGTTAAGACAGATGGTACTCGTTTGTTACGTCACGGTACAACAACGGGAAATACCATTGAATGTTGTATCTATATTCCGATAATAATGACCCGTAACAACTGATGCGAACTTTGGCCTAGATAATAAAGCTATACGGCCAGTTTTGGCCACATCAATAAGAAACATTAAAACATTATAACAATTTTATAAACTCTAGTTAAAAATATTTACGATATAGGATACACATATATAGTTATAAAATTCATCTCTGATTCATTTTATATCTTTTTTTTTTTTAAGGGCTCGGAATATCTCGTCTTGCGCCCAAAATATTCTAAATCCGTCGCTGCGTAACATTATGTTAATACGTCTATATGGTTCCGAAAGTACGAAAATTCGAGGTGTGTAAATTTTACGAAGACCCGACATCGAACGTCGCGGTCGCAAAAGCATATTTTCATGCTAGGAACGAAGGACGAGCTTCTCCCAGCGAGCGAAATTACCTTAAGAAGTGAGAAAATATGTGCACAAGGGTTGTTTACGCTCGTCTCGCGCAGCCCCCCTTTCTCGGCAGTGTTTCAAATATATTTCCTCGTAAAAATATGCAAACACGTAACCGCGTTATCGATATAATTACAAAAATTAGAACGATTGCGTCATCATTTGTAGAAAAAGGGAAGTCACATGTTTAAATTTAAAGTATCTTTCTTTTATGAATTGAATGATAACGAAACTTTTGTTTGCAAATTAATTTGAATTGAGCTTTATGCTGTCAAAACTTGGATTAAAGGCTTGATTATATATTAAAAGTTAAATTGGCTTTAGATAACTGATATTTATTCATATTTTATTAGGGTTAAATGTATCTTAATTTATTCTAAGCTGTTGTAATCACAATATTAAATTAATCTACAGTAAATTATAGAAAATGTCATAATAAAACTTTAATATTAGTTTGATATCGTGTGCGAAATAACACGTGGAAAAATGTTGAACACAATTTAAATAAATTATTCGGTAAGTTATTCTCATTATAACAAATATAAAATCATGATGTCTGCAGAACATCGGCATTCGTGTAGGTATACGACGAAAGTTTTGTTTCACGCAATATCGTACGTCACATATCAATAATTTAATATATTTTTAAATTATTTATTTTTCGAAAGTAGGATTCCAGAAAATAAAGAGTGTCTCTATATTGACTTGGATCAATAATTCAGGAAAGTGAAAACCAAAGTCAATGGTGAGGCGAAACAGCATTATTCCAAGTGTACTTGCTAAGTTTTATTATTGAGTCATTCTCAGTGCGCAAAACTTTCAAGAGAGCAACCAATGAGGATCACTCTTAGTTCTGTGATCACCGGGGACTTACTATTGAAAGTGATTCTCGTAGAATAGAATTTCGAATCAAATACCAAAGTTCTGAATGTCTGTCATTCCCCTGCTTGACAGTGTAGACGATGTGTAACGTATTTCGTTATATATTAATTCTTTATAACGTAATCTCTATCGCGTCCCAGTTTCATAAATAATTAGTATTTCCTCGTGGCAGTATTGCGTTCGTGTAATTCCAGCGCGCTAACTCGTCAGATTACTTTATCCAACGCGTTTTGTTCAAATTTTTTGTTAAATAACTTGTGTAACCTTTGTTAAATAAATTCGCGTGATCGACCACACCTCGAAGATTCGCACTTTGATTTTGACAGTAAATCGCAATTAATATATCGCGTTTCTCCGATCGATGTAGCTCGTAGTTTGAGTTCTGCAGGTTCTAGACCTCACGTGCCTTATAGTCGCTAACATAGACAACGAGTGCTATCGCTGCGTATATTGAACCGGCATGTGGCGTTGCGGCACTCGGTTGTGTGCCACGTCGATCGAGAGGTATAAAAAAAAAACTCGTGGAAATCAGATATAAAGACTCACTTGCACGCAACAGTTGACTCTTGGCTGCTTTGAGCGATCGACATGCCGGTGCTCGAAAGCACATTTTAAACTAGCAGGTAAAAGCTGGAAAAACGAACGCGACATTTTCATTAGTTCGCGTTTTATAGTGATTTGACGAAATGTAAGAGCCGCATGATTCACGAAATGAGCGACCCGAAGTTCGAAGGTAAACGCGCAATGATGTCCGCAAAGCTTCGCGAAGTTGTATACCGTACAATTTCTTTTTAGCATCGCGATATATAAGCGAAACTGCAGGTAAAAGTTTCAAACGAAATTTTTTCCGAGGACGAATTCAGTTCGCGTAAATTAACGAACGGATCACTACGAATGATAGGTAGGATTGAGTAACGGCGCATTCCTCAAATCGAAATTGTTACGAAACGAAAATTTCCGAGGGAAATAAAAAGGGAGGAAAACGGAAACCGATTATTCGTAATCCGTTTGTTCGGATAAGATAGCAATTAAAATCGTGGACAAACACGAATAAATGACCAGAAAAACAAGACCGTATTAATTATATCGAAATTGTGAAAAATGGGTCGCTAGCTTCACGGAGATCATCTCGTTTTCTTTACACGTATGTACCACATCAACTCGCATCTGTATGAGAAAAATGGTAACCGAACGGTGGCCAGTTCGTTTTAAAGCAACGTAACTGTTGTCACTCGCTTTACGTCCCTATGAACCTTTCCCCCCGCCACTTAAGATCGGTTAATTACCACGACTTTTAATTACGGGCAACGGAAAAATAGAAATCGTCAGATAGAGAAGTAAATCCGTAAATCCCTGTAACTGCTCTTAGAATATTCAGTACAATCGCATCAGGGCTCGTGTAGTCAACATTATTTATTTGTATGTCACGCGTATGTCGTCCACACACACATACACACACACACACACACACATACACACTCCCTCTTTCCTCTAGATGTAAGAATTAATGCAAAAGTCGAGTGGTTCAGTCCTGTGTGTGCACGCGACATACCGTCCGGAGTGACCGCGGGCGCTATTTCCGGGAGCGCTGTTTTTTGATATGACGGACACGGCTTCGAGATCATTGAGCAGAGAAAAAAACCGGTCGTTCCGCGCGCGATACGCTATGGAACAATCGATGATAAATGCAAAGCGGCCGAATCGCGCGCGCTATCTCGGCCGCGTGCTTTTTCGACGAACGGAAAACGCGTACGCGCGAACACGGGAGACACACACACGCATCCACACTCATTCGCAAAACACATCCACGTACACGCACGCACACGGGTACATGCTTATATACGGCATACAAAATGAACGCACGTCGACACACTTTAGATGGCGATCGAACGAAACTCGCGGCTGGCGTTTTGACTTATCGTCAGATCGAGTTAGCTTGCCTCCCTGCAGGGGTAAAAAAAAGTGTCTCCCGGGCCACAAATTGGTGTCTGAGGAAATGGCTCGTAACTTTGATTAAATCGTCAGTTGCCGCAAGAACGTAAGCCTTTTTCGTTGCAGATGAGTTAAAATGATTATTTAAAAAAGTAATTCTTTTTTATTCTTTCTCAGAAAAAGAGAGCATGCTGAATTTGAAAATACATGATGCGTAATGAACTAAGAATATCAAAAAAATCAATTTATGAATTAAAAAATAAAAATTATAATATACGGCTGCAAGAATTTTGTCAATTGCCGTAAGAACGTAAGCCTTTTTCGTTGCAGATGAGTTCAAATAATTATTAAAGAGAGTAATTATTTTTTATTCTTTTTCAGAAAAAGAGAGCATGCTGAATTTGAAATGATGCGTAATGAACTAAGAATATCACACAAAAAGACGAATTTATGAATTAAAAAATATAATATACGGCTGCAAGAATTTTTTTATTTCTACAAAGATTCCTCTTTTATAATGTATTTTATGATTGAACGTAGGCTGTGGAAGCTTTGAACAGGCTTTGGAGGCACGTTGCTTAACCAGTTCACTGGTAATGACTCATATATGAGCGAAAAAAGTGCCACAACTGGTAATGACTCATATATGAGCACCATGAATAGCTCTGCCAATTTTCAACGGATTTGCATTAAACATGATAAATCCTTATAGTAAAGCTTCCATCTATAATACGAAATTATTCGCTCTCACCAGTTTAGGCACAAAACGTTGATTTCGGGTCCACCAGTTAACTGGTTAATGATAATTTTGTGAAACGTCCGATGGTTCTCTCTGAATTGATTATTCAATATGTTATGCAGAATTACCTCTGTAGGGGAGTGCGTAGTAATCCGACTTGACAGTACGGTTCACCGTCGAATGCATGGATCGACAGAGCCTCACTTACGTAAGACGCCAATGCCAGGCATAAGCCAACCAATCAATCGCGAAATCCAGCTTTAGTGATTGAGCAATAGTATACATTCGCTCGCGATTGATTTAAGGACTTATCACACGGTCTTATGTAATTGATTCCAGTGACTTCCGCCGCACGTACAAAAAGACAACGATCGAGAGACCTACACATACTCTGGATTCACCGTCACAATACGCGTGCTCGTAAATGGCACTCCATTAATGTTGAAAAAGCCTTAAGCTTTAATATCAGACGTCATCAATATTATTGATTGACACCGTTGTATGCTTGTTGTATGAATGTAACATGATACACATATCTTTAATGCTGAATGTGAAACAATAAATATGAAAATAAATGACAAAATTGGTTGTTACGTCATGCGTCGCGATATATCGACAATTATTGTTAAATTTAATATATTAAATGGAATAAAGAATTCAATTAAGCTGTATTCGGAATAACGTGAGAAATAAAGTTGTGTCGGTTAAAAGTGTAGTGAATTTATTATAGGATACTCGAGAAAAATTGGCACTGTCCGCCAAGAGGCCGCGATTGTGATCGAATCGAGGAACGTGCGGTCGTGAGTATGGATCCAGAGCAGCATCCGCCGCCATATCCCTCGCTCGATCGTTCTCGCGAGGCTTCGTCTCGGACACGAGAGGCCACTCGGACCGGCCACTCGAAGCAACAATATAGGCTCGCCGGTCCGTAATCGTGAGAGTTTGTCGACCGAAGCTTCGAGGGAATAACCCGAATGTTGACTCAACGAGACTACCTCGCGTATTCTCCTAATTGAGAACGCGCCATTTTGCCAGCGCGAGTTTCCCGTCTCCGCCGAATAAATAATTTCGTCGCGATCCGTTCTCATTTCTCTCTTTTTTTTTCTTTTTCTTCCTCTCCTTCACACCGAATTGACTAGAAAAAATCCACGAGAGATACTTCGTAGCTTAAGCGTCGTTCCTCGCTTCCTATACAACTCTACGCGTCATCCCCATCATCGGAAACGTGCACTGCCAGTCTTCGTGCACTCGCCGTTTTATCGTCTTAAGGGGAGCCATCTAACGCATTTTTTACCCGGGAGATTTTATCCTCCCAAATCGACCCAAACCGCTTTGGCCTAGCCGTTATACAAATGTATTACCCGTCGATATTGTGCTGCACGACCGCCCAGACAATGACGTGGCCGGCGTAGCGTATCGTCATCACTTCCTCGTCCCTGACTTGGTGCACGTCGTGTGTATGCACTTCCTGTGTATGCACTCCGTGTGCGCGAGACGTCGCCTTGCGGTTGACGCGATCGACCGATCTTTCATTGCCCCGTTACACAGAATGTTTCCAGAGGAAAGGCCAATATTTTGAAAGATAATAGTGTCAATCGTTGCGAGTATAAGAGAATCTTAATGAACATACATCTAAATTTAAGTTCTTATCGAGTTTGCGGTTTGCGATTTCCGTGAGATTACTGCGAACTTGAAGAAGATACGGTGATATGACTTCTGCGCATTCGAAAGTTCTAATCGTAAAATCTTATTATCAATCACTTATGTATTCTTAAATGCAAACTTCCCCGTAGCTCTTCAGCCATTCGGAGTATACATTTGCGAGCGTTCGTCTCGCAACGACAGACATCGTCATCTTTCGAACGTTGACCATTTTTTTCGGAACATCCTGTACAAGTTAACATTGCCGATATCGAACACTGGAGGCAACCCTCGTGACACGTAACAAACGGAACCGAACGTCTGCCAACTGGTTGCACCACATCGCGCACAAGACATAACTGTGCCATTAATTGCCGTCGACCGCCTCGAAGAGTCGCACCACTGCAAACGCTCGTTCGCTGCCGTTCGTTCGCAGGCGTTCGTTCGCGACGAGCACGGGCGGATGGTTCTTCGAGAGAGCTGTTTTTTGCCGAGTCGCCTACGCGCGCGGGAAGGTCGCATGAATCGGACGCGATGACCCTTAACACAGTCAACCATGCGAGTCGAGTTCATTCGCGTGAAGCGAAACGTCATACGCGACGTAGACGATCCTCGGTGACTACGACGTCAGCCTCTTGCGGTAACGATCCACGCGTTCGTCGACCTCTCGAAAGCTCCTTGCATACGCCTAGCGATTCGATTCGCGTACCTTAGTTATGGCAGTCTTTAGGAGTGGACTGTGCGTTGCTCGCGCCTTGTCTATGATTCCGTGCAATTGTTCCATACCTTCCCGACTGCAGGCTGCTATCGCGCTTGCTGACTTGGATGGTATCTGCTTGGTTGTGAAACTGTATAATATCGTATATTCGATCACTGTACGCAAACGCGATCGCGAGCATAATAGCTTTCGTCCAGCAGCGAAGAGTAGTTCGAGCACAACAATGATGGCGCGTTATATCGTCGGTCATCGTCACACTGACGCGATCACACTTTAAACGCGAGATTCGTCCGACACATTTTTTACTCCTGTTCACTACCGCCCGTCCGGCACTCGCGAGGACAACTCTTTTTTTTTCTCTTCTCCTTCATCCCTTTCTTAGCAGTCGGTGTCGTCCTCCTGGTGCCGTCTACGTAGCTCCAGATAACGGTGCCGGGCGTCGCAGTAATGAAGTAGCGGTACCTAGACGTCGGTGCCGGTGCCCTCCTGATAACCCTCGTCAGGCGAGCTGCGCGTGGATCCTAGGACGCGTTTCAGCGCCGAGACCGGCGGCAGCACCGGGACGCCCTTTTGCCAAACTCTCATCTGCTTCGCGCCGGGCGGAAATTGCTCGGCTACCGGCGCGACCACCGCGAGTTGCTCCTTCGACGGGTACGCGTTCACCGGAACGGCGGACGTCCTGCCGCAGCTGTCCCTGGCCTCCCACAGGCAGCTGGTGTAGAGCATCTTGCCGGCGTCGTCCAACGCTTCGACGCGACCGTAATCGGCGACGCCGTAAGGCGTGATGTCTTCGGCGGAGCCGCGACGGGTGTCCCTGATGAGATCCGGATTATCGATCGGCATCAAGGACGTCGTCGACGAGAAGCATCCGGCGCCCGGCATCGCTGCCACCGCGGACTGATTTTGGTCGTCGAAACGGCTGATCGTGCTGTACTCGTTTTCCTGCACTACGGCCGCGTGCGGTCTCTGCACGTAGCTCAGATGCAGCGACGCGGGCGGCTTCGACTCCAGCGCGAACGACGTCGTCTCGATCTCCTCGTGTTTCCTGCGAGTGGTCGAGGTCGCGGACGGCGGATTGTTGTCGCCACCGCCGCCTCCGCCGCTGCTGTTGCCGACACCGTCGCTGGACGCCGCTTCCATCGGCGCCGACGACTTCACGTCCTTCAGCGGCATTCTACGCAGGCGAATGAACAGCACGAGGATGATGAGCAGGATGAAGAGTATGAGCACTACCAACGCGGCGGATATGCCCGCGATCTGGCCCGAGCCTAAGGTCGACATGCCCGCCGTCCTTAGGGACACGTGCAGGGTGAAATTTGCCTCGACGCAACCAGCGGCATTCTCGGCGACGCAGTAGAACTCGCTGGAGTCCGCCTCCTGTGCGTTGGTGAGAATGAGGGTGCTCCGTTTTCTGAACTGGCCCTCCTCGAAGATAAGGATCTTTTGGTAGCTGCTGAAGGCCGAATGATTGGTCAGCAACCGGCCATTCCAGTACCACTTGACCTTCGCAGGTGGTACCGCACTCACGCGACACACGATACTGGCGTTCTCGCCGATAGTGGCCTCGGCGTAACGGCTGGCTATCAGCAAGATCGGCCGACAGGCGAAGTCGTCGATACCGAGGTCGGTGAAGGGACGATCGAGCAACTGTTGGGGCCCGTGGCACACGGGCGCCACGATGGTCGGCAGATTATGCTTCACCAGCCACATCTTCATCTCGCGTAGATGGCAATCGCAGATCCACGGATTTTCGTGCAGCTCGATGCTGGTGAGTCTGTTAAGCGGCTCGAAGGTGCCCGGGTGCAGAGTGGACAGCCCATTGTTGCTCAGCTTGAGACTCTCGAGCATTTCCAGTCCGCGGAAGCCCTTGGCCTCAATCTCGACGAGCTGCGTGTGCGACAGATCGAGCTTCACTAGATTCGGCGTGCTCTTGAACGCGTGCGAACGGATCCGCTTGAGCGGATTGTACGCGAGTACCAGGTCGCGCAGAAATGGCGTGTCGGTGAAGCTCAAGCTCGGCACCGCGGCCAGCTTATTGTTGCTGAGATCGAGCTCCACGAGATTCGTCAGGCCGGCCAGTGCCTCGCTGTCGATCCGGTCGATACGGCACTCACGCAAGTAGAGCCGCTGCAGATTCGTCAGCCGCACGCGTATAAATATGTTGTTCGGCAGGTGACAGATATTGTTGCCGCTCATGTCCAGCACCTGGGTCTCCGGATCGATCCAGTCCGGTATGCTGGTCAGGTCGCGATTCACGCACTCCACCGTGCGCTTCCCGCTCTTCCACTTACACGAACACTTGTCGGCGCAATTGTCGCTGGCTGTCACACCGAGCACCGTCACCGCGTACAACAGGAACACCGAGACCCCCATGATGGATCGTTATTGTCGTCGTCGTCGTCGTAGCGAACTTTTGACGTCCCGCGAGTCGACTCGACTCTTCCTTCTTCTTTTCTCCCTGTGCCTTACTTTCCCGACGACACTCGGGATTCGCGCACTCGTCGTCTCAATGACGGCCGAGAAGCGTCTTCCGCACGGGGAAGCCTTTCGGGGCCGATCTTACGCCCATCCTCCTCCTTTTCGCGTTCTCGCACTTGTATCTGTTCCTCTCGTCCCCTTTCTTCCTCTCTACACCTTCCCCCCTAGCGTACTTTTCCTTACGATTCTCCTTTTACTGGCTGCTGCTTCTTTCGCACACCTCGAAATTTATACGAAGCCGCCCGCTCTTCGGAGTCCTCGCTGCGCACCGTGGCGAACTACGAGGGGAATCGAAATTGAACGGACCCGCTTCGTCCATTCGCGAGTCCTTCCCCAGCACTCCACGCCGCCTACGGTATTTGCGTATTCGCTATACGTTCCTTCGTCCTCGCTCTCCCTCGCAGCGCGCGCTCCGTTCGACGAGCCCAAACCGCCGAGGACGTCCCCTCGGATTTTCGATCAGCCACTTCGTCGAGTATCCATTGGCGGCGTCACACGTGCGCACACGCGACCAGCACATACGACGTCACTACTAGACAGACAAGCGGACGGACAAACCCTCGTCGTCGTTGTCGTCGTCGTTCTTACGTAAATCTGCGTCCACCAACGTGCACCACTCGCGTCGTCCCCGACGAGAAGCTCCTCGACGCCTCCGCCACGCCGTATCGACTGTAACCGCACTACTACCACCAGCGACGGCACCACCACCGCTACCACCAGGCCACCACCGCCACCACTCACATCACCGACCACCGCCGCTACTACGGAAGCACCCCTGATACCCGAATTCTCACGAGGTGCCCCGTCGTGTTAGCCGAGCGTAACGCTGCTCTCGTTGCGCCGGGGGCCAACGTACGAGGGTTCGCGAGCGTCTCCCCGATAGCGTGCCCCTCGACTTGTCCTCTCTTTCTCGCTTTCACCCACCCTCTGTATCTCACGACCTCCTTCTCTCTCTCTCTCTCTCTCTCTCTCTCTTTTTCTTTACGCTTCTATCTGTCGTTCGCGCGCGCGCGCGCGCGCGCGTTCCCTTGCTCGAGAGAAAAAACGGCGACGGCGACACCAGCGACGTTCGGCGTCGTCGTTGTTGAAATGCGAGACTGCGAAACCCCCGGCAGCGAAACAGAGAGACACCCTCTCGCACGGCTTTCCTCTCCTCGTATCTTCATCTCGCGTCGTCCTCTCTCCGTCTCTCTCCGTCCGTCCGTTCGTACGTCCGTACGTCCGTACCCCGCTAACATCCCCGCGTTCCTACCCTCGCACTCCCTTTTGGCACCCCCTCGCCCTCCCTTGCACACGCCGGGCCGCTCGGGAGGGAAAACGCCGACGCGAAGTAGGGCGCACCCTTCTTCCGCTCTCGCTACAGGGTGGTCGAGAGAACTCGAGGGATAGTAGCGAAACGATATCGAAAGGAATTCTCCGCTTGAAGATGAGGTCTGAATTGTTCAAGGAGTCTTAAAAGGTTTTAGGAGATCAGAGTAGCAGAATTTTTATTTGATGACTCGATAACACTTGATAAACCATAAAAAAGAATAATGAAATCTCCAGTGAAATTTCACCAACATTAAGTAGTCTAAAAATGTGTCAGAGAACGCTATTATAGTTGGAATTTTTTACGACACCCCGTATAGCAAACGCACACACACATGACCATCATGATTCGAGTCTATACCACCCCTCGTACCCTGCAATCGCGCGCGTACGTTCTCCAGCGTCCCGACGTCCACCCTCTCTCTCATTTCTCTCTCTCCTTCCCTCTCTCTCTTTCTGTCTCATTTCCACCCTGTCTCTTCTCTCCCCCATGCCGCCTACGGATACTCTCCCTGTAACAAATCCCCACTTCCAACCCCCGGCGGCGGTGGTCGGCTCGTGCGCCCTACACGCCGAGTCGAATCGGGAGCATTTCCACCCCCTACCAACGGTCGGGCAACCCCACCCTGGTCGCGGGGCGGGGGACACCTTCTATCCCTAAACGGGTATGACGGGGGGGGCGCGCGCATATCGTAGTCGTCGCTATACTCGCCCTCCCTCCCCTAGGTTCCCTCATCCCCGTCACGAAGGCCTCGACGCTTCGCGTCTCTTTATCCTCGAGAACTTTCTCCCCCGTCCTTCGCCTCTTCGCCACCCCGTTCTGCCGATCTCGCCGCCGAATCCCGCACTCTCGACATATCGAATGCTACGTCACAGCGGGGAGATATACGGCTATTTCGCAAAGTGGTTAAATGCACTGCCAGATTACGGGGCGGAGGGGGTGGCGGTTCTGGCGCCCGGTGCCACCGTCGGCCCGACCGCGATATCGGCTACGGAATCGTAGAATTCCATCGTAGAATTCCGCCCGCGTGGCGAGCGAGATTCGTGGTCTCCTAAGATCCCGTATTCCGGTCGCATACTCGACGCTAAACGCGTGCCTGCCCGATTCTCGTACAAATAAGCGACGTTTCCTCGGGACATCGATTAATTTTAACGATAGTTCAATTGTCTCTCCCCGTCTTCCTCCACGTTCGATATTTAGAAAGAAACGGAAGAATCCGTTGAATTGCGGTTAGGGGAGGAAGGAGAGATTCATTTGGTCTGGAAGGCCGCGAAAAATATAACATCCTCCGTGATGAATGTACTCAGAAAGCAACAGAGAGATAGATATTTTATTCATCATTCACTATAATTGAAAACATCCCATTCTTTCATATCCCCAGACCCCACCCCCAACCTAGGGTTAACGGACGTCCCAGGGATCGGTCCTAAAGCCCACACACTCCGATGGCCACGCTTAGTGCGCTAAATGTGACGGTGAAGATAGAAGCAGGAATACGGGTCAGAGTATTTCTCGTTTCTTTATACCGCCGTCTTCTTTCACACGGCATCCTTGTATCCTTCTCCGTCGCTATCGTCGCATTGTCGTCGCCTATATATTCGAGCCGGAGGGATGTGTGTGGCATACGGACTCCCTCGACCGTACGAATCTCTCTTTCTCTTTTTCTCCCCCCCCCCTTGCTCTTTTCACCCCGTCTCCAGAGTTCTCGACCCTGCAAACGACTCGTGGAAAAATAATTCAGAAAATGAGAGAGCCACGACCGTAGAAAGATGGGATCCCCGGCTGAGAGCCGAGAGAGACGAAGAAAAAGAGGGACGGTTACGGGATTTGGCTACGCGGTGAGAAGAATGACACGTTAGCGGTGGTGGACGAGATGGAGGAGTGATTCGTAGTGTGTCGTGTACAAATTCTCCCTGGAGGACCTCTTAGACCTAATTGGCCGTCCGAATCGATATCTGCCCGTCCGTTGTCGGCAAAATTGCGACGGTATGTGTTCCTCTCTCTTTCTCTCCCTCACCATTTCGAGAAAAAAAAAGAGGGAAGGGATGATTCTCTCTCTCAAAGTGACGAGAAAATAAATCTTACAGAATTGGTCCGGAAGAGGGTCGTAGAATTGCGCTTTCTTTTGTCGTTTCATTTAGTGTGCTTTATGAAAATAAATAGAATTGACCGTGCTGGTTTTGTTTGTTTTAAAAATAATGGTAAAATTGATATAAACGGTTTGAATCGCCGACCAGGGAACGTAGCCGGAGATGGGTATGCAAAAATGTAGATGTTCTTGAAACTTGATCGACCGATAGGAAGAATAAAAAGGGTAAAATAAAAACTTTGATCGTATTCTTTGATATGCAATACGTTAATTATAGCACGATAAATCAGTTCGTCGGAAGGAGAAAACCTTTAAGATCATACATTGCTTTAAAATTAAAGTTAAAAAATTCCATACATTCTGATTTAAGGAAAGCAAGAAAGGTTTCCTTGAAACCTATAAACTGAAAGCGCCTATATACATAAACGTATCGGACCGATAAAAATTGAATTAAAAATTTCATCACCTTCCGGGTAGTATGACAGCAAATCTCACTTTCGCCATTTTTCAAGCTTTGCAGTAAAATTAGAAAAACATATTCAAATCTGGTACTCTTCCGTATAATAATAAATCAGATTGGTTTCCCGCAATAAAACTGAACCTGTGAGTAATAAATAGAGATAAGATGCGGAGAAAAATAAATATTGGAGAATGTGAGAATGCAGAACGTGTGGCATCGGACGTTGCACTCAATGAAGGTGGATTCGCAGGCGTTACGAAGATAAGAGAGAAAGAGGGAGTCGATAACGCGTCTTTGGCTTTGGGCGCGATGCATCCGACGACGACGTGGTGGCACGGTCGAACGACGCTATTTAAGCGACTACTTAAAATCAATAGCGGCCCAACGTTTATATCGCGCCAAGGGTCTGACAGCATAATTCTTATGCCCTCTTCTCTCTCCGCCCACTCGTCGAGCCACGTCGGCTTGTTCTCTACGCGGATTCTGCCTTCCGCAGATCCTCCTCCTTTGAACGCGCCGCGGAGGATCGTATGGAGCTGGAGAGGCTTACGATAACGGCGATGATAGTATCGAAATACGGATGCTTATCCGGTGGTATTGAAGTATCGGTGTTTCATTTTCGATAGTGAATGCTTTTCACGATATTCTTTTTCTCTTACTTCTGCTCGACATCGACGAAGCATATCGTCGTATGATTTTATGTATATTACATTTATATTACATTTTTGCAATTTTTTAAAATTAATTTTAGGAGTTATTATGTTCACGAATAGCTCGTGCCGTTTACATGCGATTTCCTGCTGTATAATTTTTGGAAATGTTATTTATATTATTATACTA
>NJRQ01001165.1:25166-39370 GCA_003063805.1 Aphaenogaster ashmeadi
CTTAGAAGTCGATCGGATCAGCCGTTATCGAGATCCGATAATTGAAGGGTCGTCTGAAAGACGTCTCGCGTAAAAGAGTCACGGGGCGGTCTCGCTGCGCGTTTACTTGGCGCGAGACACTACCGTGTCTCTTGATCTCGGTCTATTTGGCCTTGTTTTTGAACTTCCTTTTATAAACTTCTTGATTAGTTCGTTAGCTCCAATGTCCATAGTGGATATAATCGCTAATGCCGATCTCAACGAATTCAGCGTTCCATAATTGGCTCCATCCTGATATCTTTTGGTTAAAAATTTTAGGACCTTGGGAGTCGACACCTCAAATGGATCACTCCTCTCACCGTTGTTAAAGTTCCACCATAATCTCAGCGTGCTATTGTATTGCTTAATAGTTGAATCCCCCACGCTCTTAACATTACGTTTACTGCTTCTTCCGAAACACCTCTCCTTTGAACGCCTCGTTAATAACCTGGCAGCAACCAGGGTAAGTTTCGCTGCTAAGGGATGGTGTTGTGTTCTACAAGGTGAGATTAAAGGATTAATATTTGGTTTAATTTCTAAATATGGCCTGTTAATCAAGCTTCTAAATACCGGAAACCACGTCTGACTAGTCCAAAGAGAGACAACTAATATACCAGAGGCTTCATCGTTTTTAATTTTTTGGAGTGCCTTAGTGATTACGCTAAAGGGAGGGAACGCTTAAAAATTTAGGCCGGACCAAGAAATAGTAAATGCATTGATGATCCTTGCATCAGGGTCTTTTTCCCATGAGCAATATGTCTCGCACTTTTTGTTGATTTTTGAGGCAAATAAGTCTATCTCGGGTTTTCCGAAAACTCGTACGATTTTTCGAAAGGCATAACCCGACAATTCCCATTCAATGTCTCTATTACTTATCCTAGATAAAGATCAGCCTCTCTATTTTCTTTGTACGGAATATATTCAGCAAAAACCCATAATTTTCGCCTCTCACGCCAATCCCAGAATCGTTTAGCATCTGCGTGTAAATAGTCAACTTTAACACCGCCCATCTTATTTATATAAGCCATGGCCGTTGTATTGTCTATTCTGAGAATAATTTCACATCCTGATAGCTCACTAGCAAAACATTTAACTGCCAGAAGGGCCGCTTTTAGCTCTAATTGATTTATATGTAATTTTGATTCTTCTAGGCTCCATCGGCCATGGGCTTTTTGACCATTGCAAAAGGCCCCCCAACCTGCTTTGCTAGCATCTGAAAAGATTTCCCCCTTTCAAATTTCATCATTTTAATCTTTCTCGACGAGTTTACATTCTTCTTCCACCAACTCAGGTCTTCTTTTATGTAAGCTGGAATTTTCATTTTTCTGTCAAAATCTTATTGACATATTTACTGAGTTTAAGTTAAATCCTAAATACTTGCATTTTAAATTTGGATTTAAGTTCGATTTTTCCCGATTTATTATATAATAAATCCTAACTCTTTCAGGAGCTTACAAGTAGTTTAAATATTTATTTGACAACTTATTTTTGTCTCACTCAAACATAATATATCATCAAGATAAATAATTGACAAAAAACCCTGTGATCTCTTAACACATTTACCACTGGTTTCATTAGTTTAGTAAAAACCAAGGGACTCGAACAAAGGCCAAATGGTAGGTAAGTAAATTTATAGAGTTGGTTATTGAATACAAATCTAAGGAACTTCCCAAACTCTATATGTATGGGAATAAGAAAATAAGCGTCCTTTAAGTCAATCGTACCCATAAACATTCCAGGCTCTAATAATCTACAAGCGACTCTTAAATCTTCTAATTTGAAATGCTCAGTTTTAACAAAAACATTTAATTTTTTAAAATTCAAAATAAACCGATAGTTGCCATCCGGTTTTTGTACCAAGAAAAGACTTGAAACAAATTGACCCTTTGTTGTCTCACAAGGAACAATTGCTGTAATTGTTAAAAGACGATTTATTTCTTTTTGAATTTCTAGATGTTCAGCTTGAGACCATTGCCTCATGGGGGACCATTGCCTGATCCACCCGGGCTCTAGTGATATCGGCATTTTAGAGCTTGAGATCGATATCGGTCCGATCTCGGATAGTTCAATTTTTTTTTTGGATTCTGCTGCTGTCGGCATCCTCAACTGTCGAGGACGTTGCTTGTGACCCGTTTGTGTTGCCGACCTCTGTGATATAAACGGGCCCTTTCAGTTTGACGGATTCAGTGAATTGGATGGCAATTTGGGTGTCTGGGTCCTGATCTCTTGTCTAACTTTCGTTCTTGATTAATGAAAACATTTTTGGCAAATGCTTTCGCTTCTGTCCGTCTTGCGACGATCCAAGAATTTCACCTCTAACGTCGCAATACGAATGCCCCCATCTGTCCCTATTAATCATTACCTCGGGGTTCCGAAAACCAACAAAATAGATCAGGACCCAGATTTTATTAATCATTTTTACTTCTTTAATTTTTTCTCCTAAATTTTCATCAAAAGGATATTTATCTGTTTTCATTTTTGTCAAGTGTTCTGTCAACTGTTTTGAAAATGGCAAAATGCATGCTTTTCGAGGTACTGTTTGGAAGTGATGGATTTCGGCTATTAATTTTGCCGCATCCTACAGGTTTTCCAGCATCTTTTTAGACCCTTTTGTCTTGATAGAAACTAGATCTGTTATGACTAGGACGAGAGCTGAAAGGGCTGAGCCAGCTAAGTTTTATGTCAAAGTAAAGTATTTATCCTTTCTCAAAATATTTGCATTTAATGTGCTGAGTTCCTGGTTAAGTATTGGAGGCTTCAGAGAACAATTACTTGCTCTTGGATACTTTGTAAGTAAATCATCCCTCACTTCTTTTTTCAAGCCCTCTTGTAACCAAGGCCTCCAACGACTAGCCAAGCTAGCGTGGATTTCAAGCTCTTTCTCGCTTTCTGGGGGTTCCTCACCTATGATCTGTAAGGTTTCCTCATCCAAGTCGAAGATCTCCTCTTCCTTTCTCTGCTTTTTGTTGTCGTCTCGATTTGTGAAAGAATTAACCTCAATATCATTAGTATTGTTATCCGGTGGATTCTCTATTAGAGCCTCTGTTGATACGAGCGCTTCCTGATCGCTAATTCTAACCTCGTTAATTGAAGCTGCGTCATCAATTAATCCATCTGCAAATCACATTTCAAAATGATTTCTAGCAGGGACACTAACAACGAAGACTTGTCTTCCTTTCTGGTCATGTCATGCCTCACGTGCAAGCTCGACCATAGCACTCGGAACACGCCTTATCTCTCGTATAAGATCGTCCGGTGTAAAAATTTAGGTTATGTCTCGGCTCTCGTCCGAGCTCAACCTTATAGTTGAGATTTTGCCTCGGCTCTCGTCCGAGATGAATCTCACAGTTTTTCCTCTTACTTCTCCTTAACTCTGCTGTGTGATCTCTTTTTGCTTTTTCCCTTATTCGAATTAATCCACCTGTAAATCAACGATCTTTCCTCTGTGACGATTAATGCGTGTGACTTGCTTGGCACAAAGAAAACGAATAACGAAGGAGAGCGACTGAGGCCGCCACTGCACACAAATGGCGGCAGATTTAAAAAAGTTTTGGCTTTCAAGTTGTGGCTTGTCAGGTATGAAGTAGCGGTACTAGTTTTAATTAATACTAGTTTTAATTTCTTTTAATTTTTTACTTTTTTTAACATGTAAATTCATATTTATCTAGCCGAAATCTTTATGCATACTTGTTACACACAACTACTAACGGTATTCTCTGTTACAGGATATATGTTGCGGCGAAAATCGCAGATCGCACATTTGCGACCACCCGAACGCTTTCCGCGGCGATATACGTCTTCGCGCGCTCTGCCTGCCCTCCCCGTTTCCCGCGATCCGGTGGATCGAGCAGCTGGTGAGCGGGGACGGAGGGGCGGTCAGTGATTTCGAGTTTTTCCGCGCGGCGGTGGACCTACGTGCGCCGATCGGGGTTCTTTTTCAATGGTCGCCTTTGCGCGAAATACCACGCGTACCGTCGCCGCTCCGGAAAAGTGCCGATTCTTTCGCTGCCGCCGCGTGCTGGAGTTATATTCTGGCTCGCCGAAGCAACCACACGTCGCGTGTAATTGAGCCGTGCTCAAATTAGTGTTAAACGCGCTAGCGAGTGTTGTAATTTGCAAACTATTGACTGTGCGAATAAACGCCCTGTGAAAGGAACGACCGGTAGTGCGTGCTTTATTGTTCCGCTCCTTATTACCTGTTTTTGAGTCTCTGATTTGTCAGCACCGCGTATAGCTTAAAGCCCGCTGCCGCCCACCAGTGGTCGACAAGGATGTAAAGCAAACATTTGGTCCTTCGAGCCGGATACGTCGGATTCACGAACACGGTCTCGCCGTAGTAGGACGTGGAACATTCCTTCCGGTACGTGATTGCCACGTGGCGATAATCCCGACGAGTTACGCGGCGTGCTTTCGGCAGATTCCCGGAGGTGCCTAGTGGGGTAAAAGTGGCAGTGGTGCACCATCGACAGTGCACGGACCAGCAATGCAATCGCTGATTGCATAATTAGCCGTCTTGCGTTAGCCACGTGCGCGCTCGCGCACGTGAAATCTATCCTTGCGCCTCGCGCGCCTGCGCCTACGAGCTCGCGCTCCGCGCCTCGCGCGCCCGCGCCTACGACCTCGCGCTCCGCGCCTCGCGCGCCCGCGACTACGAGCTCGCGCTCCGCGCTTCGCGCGCCCGCGCCTACGAGCTCGCGCCTACGAGCTCGCGCCTCGCGTTCCGCGGCACACGCACTTCGCGCGTCAGCGAGTATCGCGATAGAAACTGTACTCAAACGATTCATTAAGTGCAATAGCGCAGTGTATTTGACATTCCCTTACGTGAGTGAAGTGAGTATGGAATCGACGTTGAAGAAGCAACTAGCCACCAAGGGCTACATCGATCGATTCTGGGATAACCTCGTCCGGGTGGGAAAGGATAAGCTTACGCAACCGTACTTGAAGACACGTCTCGCACTATTGGAGACGTACTGGCAGCGGTTCGAGGATGGCCACTACATCTTGATTGAAATTGAGGATGCATCGGTGCCCGCTTACTTTAAGTACGATGTCTATATGCGCACAGAGGATAGTTACGTGACGACGAAGACGAGGATTACGTCGCAAATGAGTGACGATTCAACCGGTGCACGACACGATTCCGCCGTTACAACCGCGTCGTTTATGAGGCAAATCCAGTTGCCGAAGATTACCCTGCCTACCTTCTCGGGTGAACAATTGGACTGGGAGGGCTTCCGTGATCTTTTCCGTTCGTTGGTGGGTGACGTGTCGGACTTAGCTCCTGTGCAAAAACTGCAGTATTTGAAGGCCAGCCTCACGGGTGAGGCGGCAGCAATCGTCATCAGTGTGGAACTCAGCGATAAAGGGTATGAGATGGCGTGGACAGAATTAACCTCTCGTTACAACAACAAACGGATACTGCTTTCGACTCATATGCGCGCGTTTCTGAACAGTGCGGCGATAACAAAACCTTCCTCCTCGGAGATTAAACGCTTGATCAGTGTCGCGCTTCAGGCATGGCGTTCGTTCGCTTCTCTCCAGCGTCCAGTGGCTCATTGGGATGACTGGTTCGTCCACGTAACGGTGGAAAAATTGGATTCGTCCTCGCGCCTCTTCTGGGAGGCCTCTCTGCAAACCAGTGACGAGTTCCCGACCTTTGGTCAGCTACAGGATTTCCTGCACACGCGCATCCGCGCGCTGGATGCGGCCAGTCTCAAGCTTGTCTGCGTCGGCCGTGGCTTCGAAGGCTCCAGATCGCAAGGGCAAGGTAAACGCGCTCACGACTGCCGCCTCAGGAGAGCAGAAACCGTTCAAGCGCTGCTCGCTGTGTCAAGGTACCCATGCTTTTAATTACTGTACACGCTTCAAGGCCCTTTCGGTGCCCCAACGTCGGGAGCACGTGAAGAAGCAAGGAGCTTGGTTCAACTGTCTCAAATTGAAGCACGGTGTGTCAAACTGCCCATCTGGCTTGCGTTGCTTACGATGCCAGGGCAAGCACCATGTAATGCTTCATAATTCTGATGAGTCTTCTTCCGCTAGCACAGATTCGAGCGAGAACGTCGCGTCAGCGGAGACCCAGGCCAAAACTAGGGACGCCCCGTCTACATCGGCGATACACACAAACGTCGCAGCTCTTGCGGCGACCTCGAGGCGGCAGATACTGCTGTCTACCGCTCTCGCGACGTGTTCCAACGATGAAGGGAAGTCAATTGTGATCCGTGCGCTTCTGGACTCGGGATCCGAGGAGACATTTGTCAGCGAGCGCGTAGCTCAGGCGCTGAAATTGCCCAGGCGGCGCGTCCACGTCCCGGTTTCTGGAATTCAGGGAGCGTCCTCGGGTGTAGTCTCCCACTCCGTGGCCCTGATGGTGGGCTCGCCTCGTGATGCAGGACTGCTAGTCCGATTGCCTGCGGCTGTAATACTGCCAAGGCTGACTTCTATGCTACCGTCGCGCAAGGTGACGCGATGGGCCTGGCCTCACTTGGATGGATTGGCTCTTGCCGATCCTCGCTTTGATCAGCCCGCTGGAGTGGATGCAATCCTCGGAGCTGATGCTTAGGGGCTACTTTTAAGAGAAAGGCTGAAGATAGGACCGGCCGGCACACCCTCCGCACAGGCGACCGCACTGCGTTGGGTGCTGATGGGCCACGCGTCGAGTCCCGTGTCGACGACCACAGACCGGGGTGTCTCTGCATTGCACATTGCAACGGCGGACGCCGATCTAAATCAGGCGTTGCAGCGATTCTGGACGCTGGAGAAGTTGGAGGCTACTCCGATTCTAACGCCGGAAGACGACTACTGCGAGTCGCTCTTTGTGACCACGCACACTCGCGATAAGCATGGACGTTACACCCTCCGTCTGCCTTGTCGACAGGATTCACAATTGAAGCTGGGCAACAATCGCTACGAAGTGCTCAACATTCTTGTCCGATCAGAAAGCAGGTTGCGGCGTAATCCGTGTATTCAAAGGCTGTACACTGACTTTCTAGACGAATACAAGGCACTGGGCCACATGGAGCTCGTTCCGGCTACGGAACTGCATCGCGAAGATGCGTACTACTTGCCGCATCACGCGGTCTTCAAGACCACGGGCGAAGAGAATAAGGTACGCGTTGTATTTAACGCTTCGCACCGTACGAGCACCGGACTCTCTCTCAATGACACGCTGCATGCTGGGCCCAAGCTGCAGTCGGAACTCTGGCTGGTGTTGTCGCGCTGGCGGGTTTATCGCTACGCCTTTACGTCTAACATCGTTAAGATGTTCAGACAGGTTCGCGTGCATCAAAGAGACGTCGACCTTCAGCGCATTCTGTGGCGATCTGACCCCACGGCTGAAGTGCAGGATTTCCGCTTAACGACCGTGGTCTACGGAACATCCTCGGCCCCCTATATGGCCTTGCGCACGCTCAAGCAACTTGCGGATGATGAGCGATCCGCCTACCCTCTTGGGGCCAATGCGATTGATTCACACTCTTATGTGGATGACATTCTTGCAGGTGGCCACACTCTTGAAGATGCGATGGAGGTTCAACGTCAGCTGGTGGCACTCCTCGCTGCTGGTGGGTTCCAGCTGAGTAAGTGGGCGGCGAACGCTCCGGAACTGTGTCCAGATGGAGAAGCAAGTAGCAAGCTGTTTCACGCTCGTGAAGGAGTGAGTACACTGGGAGTACTGTGGAGCCCGTTCACGGACGCCTTTTCGTTGCGTGTCGCCCCCTCGGTGAGTTCTAGCTCATGCACCAAAAGGTCAGTTCTTTCTGTCGTGGCACGATTCCTTGATCCTCTCGGTTGGGCCGCATCAGTTCTTGTCTTCGGGAAGATCTTTGTACAAGATCTGTGGGTAAACGGTCTCTCATGGGATCAGCCCCTCCCTACAGAGTTGCAAATTAGGTGGACAAAGTTCGCGGAGTCACTACCTCAATTAAACAAACTGCGTACCCCACGCTCGGTCAACTACTTTGAATGAAAGTGGAACTGCCGTCGAAGTCCACGGGTTCTCGGACGCGTCTAGTCGCGCTTACGCAGCTGCCGTGTACTTGCGTACTACGGATGTTAACGGCAACATCAAAGATGTTGGTAAGGACCTCTTGGTGGCAAAGACTAAGGTCGCTCCGGTCAGGTCGATTACTATTCCGAAGTTGGAGCTATGTGGCGCGTTGCTTTTAGCCCGCTTATTGCATCGCACGATCAAGGGTCTCCGCCTCGAAGAAGCGCCTGTATTTCCCCGGACTGATGCTGCGGTGGCTCTATGCTGGATCCAAGCCCACCCTTCCCGGTGGAAGCCCTTCGTCTCGAATAGGGTGGCTGAGGTACAAGGGCTGGTGCCCCCGCATCGGTGGCGGTATGTGTCTACCGCCGACAACCCCGCCGATACCGCGACTCGTGGCATAGACCCGGATGAATTGATGACGCTTAAACTCTGGTGGTCTGGACCGCCGTGGCTTGGTTGTGAGGACTACCCGGAACCCACTCACCCTTCTCTCAGTGGCACTAGTCATGAGGAGGAGCTGCGCGCAACGGTGACTCACCTTGCGTGTCCGGAAGAGGAGAACAACGTGCTGTGTCGCTTCTCCACAATGCAGCGCTTACTCCGCGTAACCGCTCTCTGCGTGCGGTTTATGAGCAATTTGCGAAACGCTCAGAGTCGACTTCTGGGCTTTATAACGAGCGCCGAGTTGAATTAGGCCCGTACCCGCTGGGTACGCATTGCTCAACACCAGGATTTTGCGGAGGAGATCACGCGGCTTGAAAGGGGACCTCTTCTGGCCCGGTCCACCCTCCGGCCGCTGCGGCCTTTCTTGGACGACGAAGGACTGCTGCGCGTCGGCGGACGACTCCAGCGTGCCTTGCTGCCGTTCAACGAGAAGCACGTGCTGATTCTCAGCAAAACCAACCACTTATCCTTGCTCTTCGTGCGGAAGGCGCACGCTATGTCGCTTCACGGAGGGCCCCAATTAACTCGGAGCCTACTGCTGAGACGGGTGTGGATCTTGAGAGCCAATTCATTGGCTAGATCCGTAATCCACGCGTGCGTACGCTGTACGCGTTTCCGAGCTGTCGCTGCGCAGCAGCAGATGGGGCAGCTCCCCATAGAAAGACTTCAACCCATGCGACCTTTCCGGACATCCGGGGTCGACTACGCGGGGCCCATACAAATGTGCTCTTCGACGAGTCGAGGTCACAAGACCGTCAATGGCTACATTTGCCTCTTTGTTTGTTTGTCGTCCAAAGCGGTTTATTTGGAACCTGTATCTAGCCTCAATTCTGTCTCCTTTTTAGCCGCATACAGGAGGTTTACCTCGCGACGGGGTCACTGCCAGCAACTGTTCAGCGGCACCAACTTTCGAGGTGCTGCCAAGGAGTTGGCTTCCATGTTTCGATCTGCTTCCGAATTCTATAAGGAAACCGTGACGTCCCTCGCCAACGACGGCACGACCTGGTCCTTCATACCTCCAGGAGCCCCGCACTTCGGCGGCCTATGGGAGACCGGCGTGAAATCGGTGAAGTACCATTTGCGGCGGGTTCTCGGCGACCACAAACTCTCCTTTGAGGAGCTCGTGACCGTGTTAACTCAAGTTGAGGCCTGTCTCAACTCGCGTCCGTTGTACGCTCTTAGTAACGATCCCTCCGATCTAAGCGCCCTGACTCCGGGACATCTGCTAATTGGCGAACCTCTCGTGAATGTCCCGGAGAATCCCACGCAAGAAGAAACCTATGTCGTTTGACAAATCGCTGGACACTGACCTCTGCCATGCGCGATCATTTTTGGAAGAGATGGTCAACCGAGTACATTCACCATTTACAACAACTAAGGAAATGGATGAAGCCGGCGTCGAACCTCTCGATAGGCGATTTAGTTTTAATTAAGAGCGAGCTTCAACCCCCGCGAAATGGGCTCTCGGCCGTGTTACCGCGACGCACCCGGGCCCGGATGGTCTCGTTCGCGTGGTTTCTTTGAAGACAGCGAACTTCGCTCTAAAGCAACCGGTCACGAAACTATGTCCGTTGCCCCTTTAATCGACGCCTATCGTCTAAGGTTATTTTTGTTTAAGATACTTTAAGACTACGCCATTTGCGTCTCATAATTATTAAGGTTTTTGTAATCCTGCGCCTTTCGTTTATAGTATGCATTTAAACGCATTGTTAACGGCATTCTGCGTTTGCCGTATATACGCTGATCCTTAGGTCAACCCGGCCGTTACCTCATGGCGGGCGGCGCTCCACTCTGACCGTTTGTTTCGTCCACTGGACGAAGCGGGCGGTAATGTTGCGGCGAAAACCGCAGATCGCACATTTGCGACCACCCGAACGCTTTCCGCGGCGATATACGTCTTCACGCGGTCTGCTTGCCCTCTCCGTTCCCCGCGATTCGGTGGATCGAGTAGCTGGTGAGCGGGGACGGAGGGGCGGTCAGTGATTTCGAGCTTTTCTGCGCGGCGGTGGGCCTACGTGTGCCGATCGGGGTTTTTTTTCAATGGCCGCCTTTGCACGAAATACCACGCGTATCGTCGCCGCTCCGGAAAAGTACCGATTCTTTTGCTGCCGCCGCGTGCTGGAGTTATATTTTGGCTCGCCGAAGCAACCACGCGTCGCGTGTAATTGAGCCGTGCTCAAATTAGTGTTAAACGCGCTAGCGAGTGTTGTAATTTGCGAACTATTGACTGTGCGAATAAACGCCCTGTGAAAGGAACGACCGGTAGTGCGTGCTTTATTGTTCCGCTCCTTATTACCCGTTTTCGAGTCTCTGATTTGTCAGGACTGCGTATAGCTTAAAGCCCGCTGCCGCCCACCAGTGGTCGACAAGGGTGTAAAGCAAACAATATATATCTGTGCATTTTTTTTGTAACCAAATGTCCCTGCATTAAATAATAATTTTATTTTTGTTAGTAATTTATCTTTAATTAATTTTTTATTTATTTAGCATTATGAAACAATTATTTTTTATTTCCATGCCAAATAATTAAATTTTTTTTATTTATAATGTTTCCACTTTTAAAAAAGGCATGTAAGAGATTTTATTGTTGACGCTTTTCCGCGACGCTGATTGGTTATCTCGATGCGCGTTGTGGGTTACTTCGTACTATCGAGTACAACCGCTTTTGACAGCTTTTGGTTAAGTTAAGGGAACCAAAGATAACCAATGATCTTTGTCGCCCAACTGTACTGTCGAGTGAAGCTTCAAACGTAAGTGTATTTAACGAATTAATATTATTAATAATTGTATTGTCGAGTAAAGCTTCAAACGTATGTTAACGTAGTTAACGATTAAAATTATTAAAATTGAAAATCTCCAGGTCTACCAGTCCGGACAAGATCGTTTCGCCCAGAGGCGGTAAAACTTTTGTGAAATCGACGTTGACGGTGTGCCAAGGCAGGCGTTACTGATAAGAGCGTCAGTCGCAGGCGATAAACAAAGGTAGAAGGACTGTGGTGTAGGTTATGCAAGTTTCTTTATCTGTTATTATACATTACCAGATAGAGGTTAGAAGTGTGAAATCGGTCGATATTAAAATAAATTAGAAATTGAAGCGTGATGTTGTAACATTGCGACAAATGATTTACAGAATATCGTCCAGTTGTACAAATTTCATAGTACGTCCGATTGGAAGAGCGAGGATGTTAAACGCTTTAAGGCGCGAATTCATGCAGCGAGAAATCGCTGGCAACTTGGGAGAAGTGGGGGAAAAGTGACGCCAGCGACAAGTATCCGTCGCTTTTCTCCCGCTACTTATTCATATGACGACAAATCGCTAGCGACTTTAATGTCAGTTAAAGGTTAATAATTGCAGAGAAATAATTATTGTTGGTAATAAAAATTGAAGAGTAGTGAATAAAAATGAAGGTGACAATACGTTCAAACGGGGTGTATACCGCTCAGTGTGCAAATAATTTGAAAATAACGATAACAAGAGCCGTCAGGAAGCGACGGATTGTGATTGCAACTGCTGTAATGGAGTTGCAAAGAACGCAAAAGAAGCGAGATTACAAAAAGAAGCAGTATTGGGTAGCTCCATACTTAAAAGACCGTCAGAAGCATAGCTTCTTTCATGTGTCTATCCCTAAACTGACATTGGAAGATGGCATACGTTATCATAACTATTTTCGAATGTCGGCAACGCAGTTGGAAGAACTGTTGTTATTAGTTGGAGCACAACTGCAAAAAATGAATGCTGTTCGAGAATGCATAGGACCTAAAGAACGCTTGGCGTTAACATTAAGGTTTGTTACGTTTTATTATACATAATATGTAATAGTACAAAAATATGTTTAGTGTTTGCTTCTATGCTTTCAATGTTTCAGATATCTTGCATCTGGTGATTCGATGACATCAATGTCATATCAATATCTCGTAGGAGTTAGCACAACAAGCAACATAATTCAAGAGACGTGCAAAGCGATTTGGGATATCTTACATCCGCTAGTTTTACTACCTGCCTTAACTGAAACAGAGTGGTTAGATATTGCGCAGGACTTCGAGGATATAACAAATTTTTCCCACTGCATTGGCGCCATTGATGGCAAACATGTGACCATACAGGTTTGTATTTTTTAGAAATATTTATCACTGAAGTAATAAGAATTAAGAGTGATAATATCCTTTATAAGCAATGTATACTCTTTATCCGAAATACTTTATAAATCCATTACACTGCATTATTATTATTTGAAATAATCATTCGATATTGTTTCAGTGTCCCAACAATGCCGGTTCCACGTATTTCAATTACAAACAATCGCACAGCATTGTTCTATTGTGTATTTGCGATGCAAATTACATTATCCGATTTGTGGACATCGGAGCATACGGCCGACGAAGTGATGGCGGAATTTTTGGAGACAGTGTCATAGGGAGAAATTTTGACTCTCAACGCATGAACGTGCCGAAGCCAGCAGCTGTTGAAGGTGGACGAATTCTACCATTCAGTCTTGTGGGAGACGAGGCTTTTCCCTTAAAACCATATCAGCTTAGACCCTACCCAGGCAAAAATGGATTAACTCCGCAGCAGGACATTTATAACTATCGTTTAAGTCGTGCAAGAAGAATGGTCGAGAATACATTTGGTATTTTAGCAAGTCAGTGGCGAGTGTATCGTAAACCGATTATTGCTCTGCCACAAACTGCTACATCAATCGTGCAAGCAACAGTGTGTCTGCATAACTGGCTCCGAAAAAAAGACATCGGAAGAAATATATATGTCCCCCTAAATATGATCGACGAAGAAAGCCCAGATTTAAATACTTTTCGACCAGGTACTTGGCAGAGAATAATGGAGGATGGATGCGCATTTCAAGATATTACTAATTGTGGAACCAACACAAGTACTCGAAACTCCATGGCAATTCGTGATGAATTTCGCGATTACTTTTGTAATGAAGGATCAATACCGTGGCAATTTAATAGGCACAAATAATTGATTTGCATATCTTACTAACATATTTTATTATGAAAATATAAAAATATTGAAAAGAAATCTACTACTGGTCGTTTCTTCTCGTTTCACGCAAAAGTTGCAATATTGCGAGCATTCCCGATTCACTTGCATCCGCACTGAGGGCTCGCAGCTTAGAGGCGACAACCATTCCGAACCCAGTGAATTCATCATTGGGCAGGCCTCCGGGTACATCTACCAATACGGGATCGTTCATTAGTTCATTTCTCCACCCTGTCCATAATGGCTCCAGGCTCGACCGACCTCTCGCGCCCTAAGTCGTTTTCTGAAATCAATTTGTTATTTTTTGACTTACAATAGCTGCGTTCCAAAATTGACTGCCAGTATTGACTGCCTGAAAATCTACAGTATACGTAACGTGAACTATAGATTTTCAGTACTGGCAGTCAATTTCGGAACGCAGCCAATATATGTAAGATGTCTTTCATATATTGTATGAGTGTAGTACTACACTCAGAAAAACGTTTATCTAATATTAACAAATGTGTAGTTAGCTATGACGAAAGAAATATTTCTTAAAAATATTTAGTTATGGTAAATGTGTATATTTAGCAATAAGTAGGAGACAGGCCAAATAATCAAGCATATACAGGTGTTATAAAAATAAAAAAATTATATAATTAATGATATAAGAAAATTACATGAACGTTTCGACTATACTTAGTCTTCATCAGCTAAATTCATATCGACAAAATATTAAAGATTGACAATGATAAGTAACAAAGAAAAGTAAAATAA
>NJRQ01001166.1:6131-17672 GCA_003063805.1 Aphaenogaster ashmeadi
CCGGGACGGTACCCGTCAAAGCGCTCTGCCGGCCGCTTGGTTGCGCCGCACTTGATGGCGCGAACTGTACGCCCTGTGGTTGGACATTTTCAAAGGCTCACCATTTAAAAACTATTGACCTCACAACAATTTGCTATTGACATTTTCGACTCAGTTTTTCATGAGAAACACGTATGTGCCGGCTCCTCCGGGTGACCTAGATCACACTGTATATAGACACATGTGTACAAATCATTACAAATTAGTAATGTTGGCAATTAACAAAGACAATTAACAAAGATTACATAATCAAAAATAAATATTCTGAAATAAACGATATTATACATGACAAAAATAAGATGATTTCTTTCTAGTTGCAAAATTGATGTCGTAGTATTTTGAAAATTTCAGAAAACTGTTTATTTGAATATTTTATAATACCTTCAGAGAAATATATACAGGATTTATTTAAAGTGTTATTTTTCTCAAGCTAATTTTCTCGGAAAATATCAGCAATCAATTTTGTAGAATTTACCAGTTTTGTATTGGACATACACTTATCAGAAATGAAATCATGTCAAAAGATCTGATACATTCTAGTCGTGTCATCTTTTATTTATTAAAAATACAATTATAATATTTTTCTAAGGAGAAAATAAGCCGTTAAGAGTTAACGCAATAATTGTTGCGCAAATAATATATTACTTAACAAATTGTACAGACGTTTCGATCAACAATTACTGCGTTGGCTCTTAATGGCTTGTTTTCTCCTCATTTTTATTTTATAATTTAGAGCCTTATCCAATACTTGTTTAATGTTTAATATTTTTCATCGATCAATTTCAAATCAGTCACGATATGTACCATGAGTTTCTCTTCCAGTGCTCCTCCATTTCTACGATCTTTGAAATTGTTTTGGCTACTGCTACTGCTGCTGTTGCTGCTGCTGCTACTGACACCGCTGTTATATTGTGTCAGTTTCATGGTGTAGTATTTCACGTGTTGTCGTTAATAAAACGTGATGCAATCGAGATCAATTAGCGTAACCCGTTGGATAATATTAACAAGACATCCGACAATTGACAATGCTGTATTCATATAAAAGTTGCACAGACACGATCATCTGATTCACCCACATCGATTTTCGTCGTAGCATTTTTCTGTCGGACAGACGTGTCCACGGATAACCATTTCACAAAATCATATCACAAAAATATCGTCCGTATCTCCAACTTCAATTCACGTCGAATAATTATATAATCCCAGAAATTGATGATAATAATAAAAAAGAAAAAACGGAATAATTAAGGAAGAAGTTTAGTGGAAATCGTCAGAGAATAAAGCGCAATAAAAGGAAGAAATATAAAGGAAGATATTTTTACAAGAAGTAACACTGTCTCCTGTGATGACGATTAGAGGTAAACATATAAAATGTTTGTGTATACGCATTACAAATAGACGTTTAGACGCATACCGCAAATGTGTGACGCAAATTCAGTTAAACGCGTTTACAAAGTAATCGAGGTATATGTTATCACGGCACAGTCAGGCGACCGACTGAGAAGCACCTGTCCACCTGCACATATAAAAGCGCTAAGAGCTTACTACACGCGAGGAATACGCGTGGTATACTCTTGTATACAGCGATGTTCGACCGGACAATCTGTATTAATGACGCGGCTAATGCTAAGCTGTTGCTGCTTTTACGCTGTTACATTACAGAAAATATAGTCATTGAAGTAAGAGCGAAGATCCGTTTGCGTTTGTTTTTTCATTTCTCTTTCTAACATTATTACGCCAATGTTTAACTTACGATAAAATGAGAATATTTTGAGAGAGATAAAAGCTATTAAAATTAACTTATTAAAATATACCACTTAAAATATATTGAGAGAATGATGGAATAATTTCGTGTGCGCACACACGCACGCACACATCAACATTAATATGCACAAAACACTGTAATGATAACATTATAATTTTTAAAGAGATTTTTGTATAATATTTTATATTATTCTCTTCACAAAAGCAAAATTGCGAACCGAAGACCAAAGAAATTTTGACTAGTATATTCTAGTAATAAATAATGTTTATTTCTTATACTATTTTTTTTTATTAAATGACATATCCTTACACCCAATATTATTCAAAATCCCTTTAGTCCTTGTTTTTGGAAAAAAAACGTGAAAAATCCATCTGGTCGGAGACTATTGCACGCCACTGTATATTTACTTTAGAAGTATATTTAATATGTAATTTAATATATACGGAACATGGAACTTTATATTTCTTTTAATGGTACACTTTTTATATAGTTATCTTTAGATGAAAGATTATCGTAAAAACTTTTTTCGAAAAGTGCTTTTTATAGATGTCACTTTTATATACAGGGTTCACAAGGCCTGCTCGATCTCCCGATTTAAATCCCATACATTTTTTCCTATCTAAAATCATTAGTTTTATTAATATTAAATTTGTTACACGTAGATGACCACAATCCGTATGGTCGATACGTAGTATTTAATAGAATACCATCTCTTGCCAGTTAGGTCGACTTACAATTTATTACATATAAAATCATTAGTATAACACTTCAGTAGAAAATGAAGAAGATCTAAGAAATCGGATGTAATTCAATACGGGACACTCCTGGAGTATTCCAACGAGTTCGCCAATCAATGAGGAGAAGAATGAATTCATGTATCTTAGCTGGTGGTAGTCATTTTCAACAGTTCTTGTGAACAGTAAGTAGATTAATAAGTTTTATATGTAATATTTATGTAATAAAAATATTGTATTTCTGGTAAATTTTTATCGCCCTGTATCTTCGAAACGAAGCGATTTCGAAAAATCATCAGAGGTATAAATTTTCATAAAATGATCCAAGGAATCACCTCTTGAATTTTTGACACATATGTTTAAGAAACACCCTACATATAGATGAAGAAATTAAATTACTACAATGACAAATCAACTTTGGTACATTGTTAAGCGCGGAAAAGGGAAACTAGTGTTTCTTAGATTAGCGTTCAATTCTAAAGAAACTCAGCGAATTATTTATAAAAAAGACGAGTAAAAAGAATATGCGTACGTAATATCAAGTTTACAAATACGTGGAAATTGTGTGCATGATATGCGATAACTTGACTCAAGTTAAGTGGAATTAAAGCTTCTCATTCGCAAATCATGTTATTCAATAAGTTGCGTTTCCTTGCTAAAGTCACGATTAATAACACGAAAATGTCAAGGATGAGCGCGAATACTCGATGAGCCGGCGCAAGCAATCCCGTGATTATAATCGACCAGATACATATCCATAGCATTGCGTTTAACATGATACTGATTAATTTCTCTCGCGAGTGATTTTGATTCTCGCAAGTGCACCAATATTTATTTTATACATTCTAATAAAGAAACATCGATTATTTTTTAGCTTGCTTCGAATAATCCATAATTTGCATCAAAATTCAGAACAGAATTTTATTTATAATTTTATACATTGCCAGCCAAAAGTTTAAAACCACATATAAAATTTAAGAACATTGTCAGTGAAACACTATTTATAAAAGACCATTGTAAATACTTTTTTATATCTTAGTTAATATTTTTTCTTAATTTCAAAGTAAAATAAGTATTAGATTTAATACAGTTGTGGAGTATTAACATAGTATTGTTTAATTTCAAGAAAATGGACTCTGTGATCATAAAGGCTTTTTTCTTCAAATATAATGAACTTAAATTGTAAACTAAATAATAAACTAATAAATTTAACTTTACTTATAGTTATACTAAACTTGTAACTAGATTACCTAGATGAGTAAAAAATATGATTAAATATATAAAAGCTATTTTGAAAAGTAACATTCCTTAGTGCTTTTTATCCTGTAAAAAAATATTTTTTATAGAACTTTCAAACATTTTATATTGTTTTTCATTTTATTATAAAACAACGATTAATATATAATAAAAATTGTTAAATTATAACGTATAAATTTGATTCCATTTCATGGGATTTTCAATTAATGATCTCAAACTTTTGATCGGCAGTGTATGTCATGTATTTTGATATATATATCACAGCATAAAAAGTATAAAAATACACATACACACGCGTACGCATATAAATTATATAATATATAAATTATCTAAAATAGATTTAAACTTTACGCATATGTGTGCGTACACATGCACACATATTGTGTAATCATATTATTCAAAAAAGTTTTGCACCTATATATTAAGTACAATTAATAGTAATATTAAAATAATTTTTTTTCATAAAAAGTTACTGCAATATTTGCAATATTTTTTATTGTCATTATTACATTATTATTTTATTGATATGTAAATATTTAAATATTTTCTATATTGGAAACATAACAGCATGTAAAATTATATAAAAAATTTTGTCCTGACTTCTCTTATATGAATCACAAACACATAATTAAACCTTCATTTTAATGAAATATATTCAGAAATAATTTACAGTGTGACTTATTTGAGTAGACTTATTAAAATTGTTAATAAGCAGATTTATTAAAATAAGTCACACACATAATATTAAAAATAATTTTTATTTATTTATGAATTGCTTAAATAAACAAAATAAATCTTTATCCGAATTTTGTCGCACATTGTCACTCAATTTTTAAGAAAACTATTTCATCAATTGAAAATAATTTTAAAAATAAATTGTGTATCACTTTTTGCTTAAAATATGTAAGAATGCTTTAATAATAATTTTTTAATAAAATAAAAGCTGCAATCTCTATCAAGCATTCCCGTACATAAGAAAGCCGTATATATATTATATGATATCAAAACTCTTTCACATTTGTATCCAACATATTTGTTTTAAACTCTAATATTATTTTTAAAATTAATGACTTCATAAATTTTATTAGAAACAGGTTTATTGAATTTTAATTTTTACATCCGTCATAATCGCCTTATTAAAAATTTACCATTTTGAATTAAAAAATTCTTATTTTTAAAATTCTTAATATCTTATCCTAAACGGCGATTCTTAATGCCGTGACTTTTAAGACTGAAGAATTATTTGTATTCTGAATAAAAAGGACGCGAGACCGTGCCTATTCCGGAACGAGTGTGGTTGTCCGTTCCACTATCATTTTCTATCGACGAAAGTAATCAATGCTGGACATAGTTAAGCATCGAGGTCAGCACTGCTGGTAAACCGGTCAGATATCGCCGATCGATATTTAGGTACAAGGAACATTAAATGAACATTACATGCGGCGGTGGCGGAAAAGGGTTGCGCGCTACCTTTAACTTCCAAATAACGATGTACTTTTAGATTATCGATAGCTTTAGCAGAATCCCACGGAAATAGTAATGAGTGGGTTGGTCTGTTTTTACTACGTGAGGAATGTCGCAGAATGCTATTTGATAATGCAATACGTGTATTAATATGACAAAACCATTTGCTAACATAACGTGCATTAATATAAGCTCTTAGTAATAAGTTCGGTAAAAATTCAACACGATATTTAACGAGAAAACAAAAAAAACACGGAAGCAGAAATACCGTGCTGTTATTTTAAGAGTTGCGCGAAAAGAATTTCCAGCCGCTTAATTGCTTCGCAAGGGTGTAGCGAACGAATACTAACGCAAGGAAATTGCGTGATACATGAATGTTGGCCGTCCTCAACCCCTCGAGCGACCGAAAGTGACCTTCGTTTAAACTCCCACGTTTCTCGTTTCTCGATTATATCCATGTTGCCGTGAACTCGCACGTGCGCGCGCGCACCACTGATGGTATCTCTTTAAGATTGATTGTATCTTCTCGCTCGACACGCACGCACATGCTAGAAAGATAGAAAATGTGAGGATAAGGAGGGAGAAAAAGCCGTCTCATCAAAGATTTCGGTGATTCATTTCTAGTAAAAATACGATTGTACAATGTGATATAAAAGAAATAAGTACGATTCTGACAATTTTGGCGATGCGACTTAGCAATCGCTTTTAACTTCTCTTTTTATAACACAGAACAATACAAAAGATTTAGAACGCGATACTTTTTCGAATTATGAGCACAGTTAGATGTACGATAAAAAATGAAATCTTTGTATAAAAATATCTCTCTGTCATTAAAGATATATTACAAAAAAATTAATTTTTACTTAATCTGACTAACATAATTTAACTTTTATTAATCATATATATAATACATGGAATTATGTAACAACAATATTAAATTAATTTTAATTTTTGTGTGCGCGCGCGCGTTTGTATGTGTGTGTGCGTGTATGTGTCTATTATATTGCTCTATTTTTATTAATAACTGGAAGAAAATTAGTCGCAACAATATCTAGTTTGTACTATTATTTTTAAAAAACTTTCGAAAAACATTTTCATATCTTATCACCCAAAGATATCAGAATCTCTTTAAAAAACATTGAATTATTTAATACATAGTATCAGGGTTGGTTAATAAGTATTTTTTTGTTAACTAAGTTAGGTTAAAGTTAATGGCCTATAAAATTTATTTAATTGTGTCAAAAGTTGCGCGAACAAAAAATTAACTTACAATTTGTTAAAAGTTGCGTTAAAATTAAATTAACTTCAGTTAAATTAAAAGTTAATTTTAAAAAGCATTATTTATGTGAAATCAAAGTGTAATTTTTTAAAATTAGATTACTCTAAACGAAAAAAACAATTACAATATGGATTATCGAATAAATTTAATATTTTATTTATACATTAAGTATATACGAAATAACAAAGAAATATTGTTTTTTATATGGACATGTTTTTTTCTTTATTTATGGAAAACTGATCAGTAGTAGTTAAAGAATTACACAAGAAATACAGATAAAAATATAGTAATTATTAGGTAAACATTAATAATTTTTATAAAAGAACATCTTTATTGCAGTTTATTTAAATACAATTTTAATTAATGAAATAGTGCTTTTAAATAAACATTTATTTTTCCCTTTCTTTTTGAAGTTCAAGGGAAATGCAAGTAACCTTGCACTACCATTACAATTATTGGGCTTTTTCTAATTGTCTAATGTTTAAAATTTTATAGAAAAAAGAAATATTGACATTCAGAGATTAAAAAATTTTAACTTAGGTAAAAGTTAATAAGTTAAAGTTAATGTGCTTTAAAAAAATAACTAGTTGAAGTTAAAAATTAACTCATTTGAAATTAACTAATTGTAAGATACATTAAGTTATTAACTTTTCATTTTATTACTCAACCTTTAACTAATTAACAAGTTACTACCCAATCTTGCGTAGTATATTATATGACGATCACATACCTTCAATCTAACTTGCAAAGGATTTTGTATAAATTATAATGAGAAATAAACTATAATGGGAACTAACTTATACTGATATAGATGTTATATGGAAAAAGACGGAAAAGATGTCCTACTTTCCTAATTCTATTTTGCATTATATCGATGGCGCCGATAGAAAATATGCTAACCGCATTTTTGAACATGATATTTTGCATTAGCCTTTCATCCGAATTTGATTAAATAGCATATGCAAAAGATATATTTCAAGAAAATAAAGCGTTCGTGTATTAATTTAAGTATAATTCTAAACTCTGGAAATTCTTTATTTATTCTTCTACGACAACTAAAAACTTACACAATTTAAATCTTTTAGAATACAGTTGCAATTTTGCATTCGCGATAACGCAAAAAAATGCTTTCCATTGGTGTCGTTGAATTTTATCGGCTCAGCGTTTCGTTTTTGTTCTTGCCGTCCAAAATTCGTTATGCAGAAAATGTGTTTACTAACAATAAGTTAAATTCAATTGAACTTTCCTATTTTTAGCACTTTTAATTCCTGTGATGTTCTACTATTATCTTATATTTGCTGCTTTGTTAGTTACATCTGTAGAAAATAAAAATATCATTGCAATCATGATCAAAAAACACTTTTATTCTACAAAATTTCTAGCAAGCAAAATGTTAACAGTATGTTAGTAGTTCAGTATTCGATTCGAACAGAATAACAAATTGCTATCAAACTGTGTTCTGCTAGCAGAATCTGTTGACATAATTTCATAATAGATTGCCAGTGGAAATCACACAGAATCTGTCGTTTCGTAATCATTTAAATGAACTGTATCATTTAAGTAATTACGAAATTTACAGACTCTGTTCGGTTTCTGCAATCAATCTGCCATCCTATTTTGTTATATTCTTAGATTTTGTTATATTCTTAGTGGCATTTTGTTGATAAAATATATAATAAATATATAACACTTTGCAAAATTTGTTTTCAATAAATTAGGCTATCTGGGCTAAAAGTATGGAAGTTCAACTGAAATTCATTGTACAACGCGATTTCAAATCCATATAAAAGACCAATAGAGAACGTTGAATATGATGAATGATACGGGAAATACTATCCTGCTGCGTTTATCGATCCATTGAGCGATCTCCTGAGGTGTCATTGTCGTGAAATTATGCAACTTGGCCAGAGTCGGCCTGCGTGAAAATGATTTAGCCGGTGGAGTGCTGTCGATGGTCGTGATACTACCAACGGAATAATCTGGATCCTTATCCTCCTCTATTCTTACCGATGGAATGTTGATCGTACTCGGAAAACTCTGGAAACAATGAAAAATTTAATTAATCCTATAACTTCATAGAAAAATTTAATTCGAAATATTAAGATGGCATAATAAGACCCATTAAGGCCCAGTGATCGCGTTTGAGATCTTCTCTTTGTTGTTAGATATATGTTAGATATCGTTTCATTTAATCATTTAATATTATGTAATCGCATTCCAGACCATTATTGTTCTTGGGGTCTCTTGTCTCGTGAAATAAGATACAATATTTTCTTATATTATCATTTAAATTCTACATTTGGATACCAAGTAATATTTTATGCATTCTTTTATGCAAACTTCAAACGATACCTTCATTGTTTACGATTCTCACACATTATTTAACGACAAATTTTTTGATCGTATCAACTTCTCTTCAGCAAAAATGGCATCAATAATTTTCGAGTTATAAATGATTGAAAAAGAAAAATTTTTTACAAACTTCAGAAATAAATAATAAAATTGCAAATATATGCACATTGTAAACTGCATACTTTTCCTGGAATGTTACTATATATTTTGCTACATCGATCGATCCATTTTATACATTATCATTATCATTACCATTATCATTTTACACATAATAGCGCCAAGGTAAAGTTATCGAAAAATGAATATTTTTTGATGATTTTATCATCAAATCTCGGGGAATAGCATTATATAAAAACTATTATTATTAATATGTTTCATTAATGAAAATATTGATAACATATTTTATAAACAAACAAAAAATTTATTTGATATATTATATCTCTTTGCTAAAATTTTTATATAAAACTTTCTTTTAAAAAGTGATTGTATATGTTTAGGAGTATATGTTTCCTGATATTTTTTCCTCATACTATACATACACACGCGCGTGTGCACATGCGCCACGTAGTTTGTTCAGCTACAAGGATATTGCGTAATAAATATGAAAATGATTTTGTTAGATCTTTTACTAGAGCTCGAAAATCGGGATTTAAAATAAAGCTGAAAATAAAATGTTTTTCTAAAAAAGAATATATGTATACAGGGTGTCTCACATAATTCGCGGATCACGTGGGCAGGTAAAGCAGGCTAAACTGAATCGAAAAGTTCTGTATCATTTTGCGATTTTTGTAATAATTAATGAGAAATTAATTAATAAGGATCTGCGAATCAGCGTGAGTCCTTGCAATTCGGCGAGAAGAGACAGCCCATTGTTTATGGTTGCTAGGCGCGCAATAAGGCATTTGGAGGAGCACTTTATAAACAACAACGATTGCGCACGGATTGTTGTTGTTAATAGAGCACTCCTCTCAATGCCTCACTGCGCGCCTAGCAACTAGCAACCGTAAACAATGGGCTGTATCTTCGCCGAATCGCGAGGACGCACGCTGATTCATGGTTCTTTATTAATTAATTTCTCATTAATTATTGCGAAAATAGTACAGAACTTTTCGATTCAGTTTAGCTCGCTCTATCTGTCCACGAGAGGTGATCTGTGATTTACAAGACACTGTATATATATTTTTCAGTATAATTAACGCTATTACGATATTACAAATAGTATCGATAATTATTTAATTGATGACTCACGTGTACGGTGAGATAGTTCTGACTTGTAAAGTCTTGCTCGTTGTGCGTGTTTGCATTGTCTAATGACGACCATGATCGTGATCGTTCTAAACCAGTTGTATTCTTTTGAAATTGTTTTCTTGCTAATCGTGGCGTCAGAGTTGACTTAAGAATGTACTTGCTGTTGACCTTTTTCAACGGTACGTTTTTTCTACACAATTATGATACATTATACTTAAATAATTTTATCGGATGGTAAACGAAGCTGTAGGCATTAAAATAAAATTTCGACGAAAAGGTTACATACTTCCTCCTATATATAGTATTGACAAAGGCGAACTCGACCATTGCCGCAAACAAAAATATTGTGCAGCCCAAAAACCAAATTTCGCTCGCTTTTATATAAGAGACCTTTGGCAACGAATTTTCGACTTTCGATGCGAGTGTCATGAATGCCAAGATAGTATTTGTCCCTGAAAGCATAAATCTCATGCAAGTATTATATACATTTTTATATAATGTCAACGAGAATAGTTGGATATATTTTACCTAAAACTATTCGCGGTGCGCTTGCATCTACGTGTAACCAAAAAGACACCCATGAAATCACCACAATCAATATAGATGGCACATAATAGTCCATCATGAAGAATCCCATTTCACGGGCCAGTTTAAATGTAATATTTATTGAGCTGAAATTACCGGCTGCAATCATTATGTCATAGTTTTAGTCACAATCACATCCATAACACGCATTTTCGTTTCATTGTTAGATCTTCGCGTTAAATTGATTGAATCTTACCAAAGTGCCCATAATGATGTTGTGACGGAGTGTAGGATACTCCGGAGCGATTGACCCACGTGTCCACGAGTTTATATTCCGTCAGATATAAATTATCCGCGATAACAATTGGATCTTCATCCCAGTCTAGCACCATATCGTTCACATTGTGAGTCCCTTAGAGAAGAAAAATTGATTTTGCTTGTGTTTCTTTGCACTTTTCACGCTCATTCCAAATTGGTTTTCATTGATATTCTCATCGTTTGGCCATCGATGTTTAATTACACTCATCGTTTGGATTTTTTAATCATTTTTATTGACATTTTATCAATTTTATTAACTTCATTTATATAGTTTTATATTATTACATTATTTTATTAACTATTACAGTATTTACAGTTATAGTATATGATTTATTTTATAATTATAAAATATACAATTTCAGTGTGCAAATTTTGACTTTTGATAGAATTTGGTAGAAATTTTGGTATTTATATAGAATACGGGCTCCACCTCAAATATCGATAAAATTATACTCATTCGACGCGTTTTGACACGAAACGAAAGAATCTGGCAGAAAAATGCGGCGGTCTGCCTCGCGAAGCGAGATATTAATCGTTAAAGTTGACAATTTGACAGGTTA
>NJRQ01001168.1:19387-31803 GCA_003063805.1 Aphaenogaster ashmeadi
CCCGTCACAAGGGCATAATGCCCGTCCGCGGGGGTCAGACTCGGTCCCGCGTTCTCCTCTCAAGGGGGGGGGGGGAGAGATAGCGCCCGGAACTGAGGCCGATTTTATTCGGTTGTCGCCGTTTCCATTTATTACATTGTATCTTTTTGAGAGATGAGCGGAAAGCGCCCGTGCTTGACGTGCCGGCTATTTGGCTATTATTGTTGTACCGACGACGTCTCACCCGGCCGGCGGAGGAGGGTCAAGAAAAGGATGCCACTACCCGAGGAATCAACGAATGGGTAGCCGAGCGCACGCAGGTAATATCGCCCCTGTTTCCCGCAAATTCAAGGGAGGACTCGTTTGCTGTTGCCGAATGTTACTTTTCAGCTGCCGAGTAATCCGACGCTCCGGAAGCGGAGTCGAGAAAGCAGTCAGGGGAAGGCCACTCCACCTTACGCTATGGGTGGAGACCCCGACGACGGAACCCTAGATAGGCGCCCTCGACCAGGAAGTGGCCCGGGACCCGTACGTGGACGCCGCCTCGGAGGAAGCGGAGGAGAGCGGCACGTCCAACGCGGGAAGTCCCGGTGGAAACGCCAGGGGGATGCCGCAACAGCTTCCACGGACTTAAGTTTCCGCGGGTCACAACACGACCGCGGCAGGATACCGGCATGCGCTGCTCGCGTGTCGCGGCCGGAAGCGACTAATCAGCGGCTAACGCGGATGTCGCGCGTACAGGGGGTGCGATCGCCTGCGTGTCGCGATCGGCACCGAATTTCGACACTTGCGGTGTGCCGTGCGATGAGCGAGGACGCGGGACGTGCTAAGGAGCCGGATCCTCTGCGCCGAGTCGGTGAGACGGGGAAAATTATGTAAAGCCGCCACTTTCGCCGGTGGTCGGGCGGATCGCACGCGAGGGTGTTAACGTTCGGAGTGTTCTTTGGTGTCATATAAATTTAGTGTATTCGGAAGTGCCGAAGGCTGGTTGCCGCCTTCGTATACCCGCGCCGCTCCGTCCGACCGCCTCGTGTTCGCGTTGCCGTAATTAAATAAGTCCAACTATCTCTCCCGGGGCCGACATTACCGTAAGTCACTTGTATCGTCCGTTCGTGTGTGAAAATGTAATCGAGTCAGTAGCCGGATTATCGAGCGTGATCTATCCTGTGTCGCTTGTGTTCGCGTCCGATATCGTGTTCTTGCGTGCTGGTGTAATTCGCGTATTAAATTGTATTTGTGCCTTATGTTAGCGACCGGATTGTCCGGTGTGTAGCATTGTATGCCTCGTTTCGCGTTCTTATTCGTTCCGTTCCGTACTAGCGAGATTCGCGTTCTTTATCGTTCCGTTCCGTAATAGCGAGATTCGCATTCTTTGTCGTTCGGTACCGTGCTAGCGAGATTCGCGTGTTAATTATCGTTCCGTTTGTATGGATTATCGTCTCGAGAGCCCGTAATACCGCGGAAAATCTTCCGAAGGAACGCGAGGTTCCGATCCCGCGTGGAAGAGCGGTCACCGTGACCGCTGCCGATATCTGAAAATTGTCTCGTCATTGGCGAAGTACGACGGAGCCGCTTCCCGGCTGCCGTCTTCACGTTCGTGCCGCGGAGCATAGAATCTCCCTCGCGAGGAAGACAAGCGCTATATTGCAAATAAATACTCGAATGTTATATCTCACGTCTATTAAATATATGATTCATTGTTCTATTATACTTGTGTCTAATCCGTTTGAGCCCGCTCTCTCGCATTCCTTTCGCCTCTCGCCCGCAAACCCCCCCCCTCTACCAATAAGATACTGAGCTACCGGAGCTCTGGCCGTCGTACCTCGCGGTCTCGGCGTTCGTGAAATTTGGTTGCCGAATTTGTTGTAAAGAACGGCACGCTCTACGTGCCTGGCGCCCATCGGACAGTTGCCGTGTAAAATAGGTATTGTGTAATAACCGTGTAGCGAGCCGACATCCGCCAGCGCGCGACGAAGATGTGCCGCGCCTTCGGCGACCGGGCGATCGCCGGAGGCTGGTCGAAAAGGCGGTCACAGTGTATTTACTTAAAACTAATTATTTGGTCTATTTATATTTAAATAGAACAAACAGATACTTGTATCAAAATAAATGGTTTTAAGAAAAATGTTTTTTTTTATTCGAAAAAATTTTTCTCTCAATGTACGAAGATGAAATTCTTAGATAATGAAACAGAAGTTTTTATGTGTTTGTTATCATTAAAATCTATCCTCAAGTACAAGTGCAATTTACACTACGTACCGATCAATATATCATAGACCGAGTTGTTGATGAACACAGTGACATTTATGTCTTCCCCATCCTTCTCGAGCAACTTGTTGACTAAGCGGTCAGCACATTCGCTGAATGTTTCGGCGAATCTTTCAAGCACATGACGATGGAAGGCCGGTTGCAAGATTCTCCGATGTATCTTCCACTTGTCGACATCTCGCGTAACCAGACCCTTGCCCAGAAAATTGTCAAGCAGCTTGTAGAAGAATATCTTCCGCGTGTGTTTCATGCTGCTGAGCACCATTTGAATGTCCTTCGGTTCGACGAGCACAACATACGGCAAAAGAGTCAGCCATATTCGGAAAATGCGACCGTAGTTCTGCGCCTCGTTTGTCATCCTTTGAATCACTAGGAAATTAAAGAGTGCCTAAATATGATGTTCGAAGTCCTAAGAATACAATTGACCTCTTCCTATAAAATTTTACGCAAAGTATTTTATGTATGATATGTATGATACGAATACATTTATCATTTTTAATGGGATAACTTAAAAGCCATTCTATTCGCAGACCATTGCAACGTTTACGGTATGAGAACAACATAGAATTCAGATAAAATATATGGCAAAGACCGACTTTAATTAGCTGACCATTAATTAACAACATAAAACACACAATTTCAATTAGTAATATTGATCCACTCACGATTTCCTTCGAGAACGGCATTTGCGTTGCCAAGAATGGGCACTGTCTTTGGTCCATCGAGGGTAAAGATAAATCTGAGGATTCTGACGTAATTCTTCAATGCGTATATAATGTAGATAACGGCGAGAAAGGCAAGGTAGGTCCACATGTCTTTTGACGTGCGATTCAACTAATTATAGAAAATGTTATTTCCTTGTCAGTGTCACATGGATAATAAATTGTAGTGAAAGAATAAATAGGAAAATTTTTGATTAGTATTAAATGCGATTAATCATTCGGTTTATTTCTGCATCATATTTTTCGAGACAAGGACGTTTTAATAAAATTCCATCATTTGCTACTTAGACCAAATGTGCTAAAAGGATGTGCAAATGAGGGATAAATGGAATAATTTGTGAATATACCTGCTTCAACTTCAATGGATATCTGTATTTCTCTCTTTCTCTCATTTTTGCAATGCTTTAATCCACTATTTTTAAATACGAAAGAATATTTTCTTGAATCAATACTGTATCTGTGTTATGCTAATTGCTGTCGATAAAACTGGGTATAAAAAAATTACGAGACAAATATTTCACTTATCTTAGTCTTAATTGACTATTAATCAATATAGTGATTCATCAAACGATACATAAATAAACGAGTGGATAATAAAATTTGAACAACAATTCCTACACGATGCGTTAACAACGCGTTATACGCGCGTGCGTCACAAATGTGTCATGGATACGAAATAATGGAGAATAACAGAAAATAGCGAAAAATTTAATACTGCAGAGAGTATTCGATTCTTTCGCACATTTTGATTTCAAGAATTTAAACGTACGTATACAATGAATTAAAATATATAAAATGGTACATGTGTATGTTATGTGATTAAATATACAGGGTGTCTCTGAACTCAGTGCCAAAACTGGTACAGCTTTAGCACATGGAAACAAATTGAAAATGCCTAATAAACATATGTCCGATTCCGAGCGGTTTCGGAGTTACGGGATATTGAAGTTGCTTTCGTAAGAAAACATGAATTGAATTAAATGTTGTTTAATGTTCTTTATTCTGTAATTTACAAAAGGTGCTAAAAAATTCCTCCGTTAACTTCGACACACTTTCTAGCATGAATTAATAAATTGTTTCGAGTTTTTTGGAGACGAATGAAATATCTACACGGAAAGAATGGTTTTGCTGAAATATTTAAAAATTTGGCCAGATACAGATCTGAAAATAATTTTGTTGAGCCATCGAAATAATTATGTAGGACGCCTAAAAAATAGATGCTGGAATATCAAAACTTTTTGTAGCATTATCATCATGT
Source organism: Aphaenogaster ashmeadi (assembly GCA_003063805.1). Classification (NCBI taxonomy): domain Eukaryota; kingdom Metazoa; phylum Arthropoda; class Insecta; order Hymenoptera; family Formicidae; genus Aphaenogaster; species Aphaenogaster ashmeadi. The sequence continues at coordinate 23,615 of NJRQ01001168.1, forward strand.
TTGAGCATCCCATGTAGTTGCTTTTGGTCTAATAAAATTATTTTCAGATCTGTATCTGGCCAAATTTTTAGATACTTCAGCAAAACCATTCTTTCCGTATAGTCTATCAGAATGAGATTCAGGATTCAGAACAACTATGTATGGCAACTGACACTTAATGCTACCGATGTCACTCGTGAAACTCTAAACGTTTTTCAAAAAGCTCGAAACAATTTATTAATTCGTGCTAGAAAGTGTGTCGAAGTCGACGGAGGAACTTTTGAGCAGCTTTTGCAAAGCTTTAAACAGAATAAAGAACATTAACAGATTAAACAACATTTACTTAAATTCATGTTTTCTTACAAAAGCAATTTCAATATCCCGTAACTCCGAAACCGCTCGGAATGGGGCATATGTTTATTAGGCATTTTCGATTTGTTTTCATGTGCTAAAGCCGCTGTACTAGTTTTGGTTCTGAGTTTAGAGACACCATGTATATTACTTATCTATTTTAATTATTTCTTGAAAATTTGGTAATGTGTTAAATAATATATATATATATTAATGTGTTAAATAATATATAAATTAGAAATAATTTGATATTTAAATGTCAAATAATTAACTAAAATAATTTGATATTTAAATATCATTTCCAAAGATTTGAATATAGAAGGGGAGAGGGAGAGGAAAAAAAGGTAATAATCGCGAAATTGCTGAAATCAAATAGCTGTAATTTTGTAACAATAAAATTAAATGAATTAAACATTACTCTGTAGGAGAATCCGTCATTTTAAATAGCATGTAGAGTAAAAAAATATGCATTTATGAACTTAAAAATAAATATTATTAAAAAGGGCAAACAATTTCATTAGTTGCATGGCTCAGTAGCATATGTTTTCATATGAAATGATGAAAATAAAATTTTCAAAATTATCGAAATGCTTCCGAAAACTATTAATATATTTAAACATTAATAACCGTATCTTTTCAAATGTCCTTTTTATAGAAATGTTAATCCGTATATCGAGTTTCAAATCATACCGTGAATTTTCCAAATAGATGAACCTTTGGTCCTTTTTTTAATGAGATTTATTTTTACAAATTCATAATGTATATTTATTTTTACAATTCCATAAATGTATATTTTTTTGTCCTATATGATAATATAAATGATGAGTTTGTTCTACAGACTAGTATTCAATTTATTTCGTTGTCTATTTGTTACGAAATAATAGTTATTTAGACTTAGTTAGCAACTTCTTCGTTACGATTTGTCATTTTATGCTCTTGCATTGGATCGCGTGATATTATGGTCTCGCAACATAACATTTATTTGACACATTCATTCGATTATACGACGTCGTATCATTGTGGATAGCATTGGTTCGCCCGCCAAATTCCGCGAGGGACATTTACTTCCTCACATTAACGATTCAGAATGGGACATCTGTTAATTGGTGTGATTGAATCATGCAAGTAGAGTGTGTTGCGGGCAATCGCATATACGGATCGCATAATAATGAGTTTCACAACAAGGATAAAACGGGAATATTAGCTGAGAACTTTATCCAATATTATTAACATATCTATTTATATTTTAACTTATTTATTATATTAGTATAAATTTTTATTAAAACCTGCACTTAAGCTTATTAAACTAATGTCTACGTAACGTAAATATTAAACTAATTTTAATTGAAATTGTGATACAACGAGAATTTCGAAATTTATCAGGTTTGTCTTGAGAGTTTGTCCATTGTTCAAAACTAAATACTCTTTAATGTAAAAGTGATGATTTTTTCATTGTTAAAAATATACGAATATTGACTTATGTAGGAACAGCAAATCACACTTTTCGCAAATTTTTCAGTCTTTCATCTTCTTATTCGTTCACCTAGCATGGAGAAAAGTTTAATTGAGTCATTTTTTGAAGAGATAGTCACTTACAGTTTGGAGAAAGTTGTAATAGAACACGATGCTTCAAATTCGATGCACATGTGCGCACGTAAATCATACAATGTGTGAAAGTTATCAATATGACATCGGTCAACCAACTCGCGTCCATTCTTATATGGTGTCTGCGTACTTATAGAATCGCGAAGATGCAACACCTTCCCTCCCCACCGAAAAATACATAAAATGCGTACAACCAGTAATCGCTTTGCGTCATATGCCGCACGCATATTTCCTTCTCAGCGCATATTTACGGCCTGATATTTAAACTCCTTTTCAAAGAGTTGACACACATATATACACACACACTATCTCTCTCTCCCTCCCCCCCTCTCTCTCTCTCTCTCTTGCTCTGTCAAAATTTTTGCAAATGTTAATTTCTTTGAGAAATTGACATTAAAATCGACTAGCTCTCTCATAGTTGTCGCTGTGACAGTTTATGTTTATTTTTTTATCTTTTCTTTTTTTACGAACACACGTGTTGGGTATGATATTTAGTTAAGTTACACGATAGACGATTTGTGATATAGTTAGACTTCCTTTTGCTTGGTATTTATCACTTTATTTGCTGCTAGCCCGATAAACTTTTACATCTCAGCAACAATAAAATCATTCGAAATTGATAAGACCTCGCGGAATTACCGCCGTTGTAAAATATCGCAGTATCGCGATCGTCCTTGATCAACTCCGGAAGAAAGAATTCGATTCTACGCAGTATGCAAAATGATGCGTGCATGGAATCGATTTTCGCTTTGGTCCCGCATGCCGTTCACCGATTTCTATATTATTATAATCTAATTATCAACGTGGCGATCGGTAACGTCCGGCATAGTGCGTGACAGTCTCACCTGTTGAAGCAACGTCGTAAAACCGTCATAGCCCCCTGCAAGATCACTGTCAGAAAACACTCGTACCAGTGAGAGATCTACATTCGCGGTTGAAACGATCGACTGACTAAACTTTGCCGTCTGCTCGTCGGTAGTTTATATGTATGGGGAGATGGGAGATCAGGCTGTCCTATAGCTAAACTTGTAGCCCATCTTGCCGCTAAAATCAGCAATTAACGCCCCGATCACGTATCGCGTGATGCGCGCGTGCAGGCGTGCCTCGTGAGCGACCCGGGTGTCCCAGGCCGGTCTCTGGGCGGCGAAACGAAGCGAGACGCGGCAAGGTGAAGTGAACCGATCACCAAAGAGGATGTTTCACGTGCATTCTTCTGCTCACGGTCGTCGTAGGGCGAGGCGGAAAACTCAAGGAAACAACCTCAAGGCGAAACGACCGCCGTTCGCTTCCACAAATCGCGCGCGCGATGCATAATTCAATCTGGCCGCGACCGTGCGCTTCGTTTTTGGCGCGACGCTTCTCGGCCTGTCGCATAAGATTTATGTTCGTTCGATTTTCCGGACCCATCGTGTATAAGGACAACGCTTAGCTAATAGATAGAGAGAGGGGTAGTACGAAAGCGAGAGAAGGGAAAGTCGGATAAAAGCCAATTCGGAAATAGGTTCGGAATCAGTCGGACTCGAGCCTCGCTCCAGGATAAACATTTGTTATCCAAAACTGGCGTGAAGCCATCAGCATATTCAACAAGCCGAATACGGAGCAGCGTTTTATAAGTATTCGAGATTAAAGACATTTTGGAATCAACCTATTTTGGAAATTGGTATATAGGACCTGAGCAAAGTCAACCTGTAAAGAAATGACAGGAAACAGCAAGTAGGAGTGAATCTCACATCTAGGGAAAGAGATCTGACATCATCGATTTTGTTAACTAAGTCCATTTATCTATTGTATGTGAATTACACTGTCCGACAAATTTTAACTTTTTTTTTAGACCACGAACCAGACAAGGTGATTCTTATAATTTTTCGTCGCTGAAAACGAATCCGCAAATGAAATTGCTCTATCACGTCATGTTTTTGAAAAAATTTGACAATTCTTGTGCCAAAAATAGCATTTTTAGGTACTTCTCAGCTAAAATAGCTCAAAAATATATGACGTGATAGGGCAATTTCATTAGCGAATTCGTTTTCAGCGACAAAAAAAATCTATAAAAGTAAACTATTGTGTTGGCTGATTTTTGCAAGAAGTTACAATTATAGATAAATTAAAAGAAAGGAGCTTAAACATTACAAACTATTTTTATTTGCACCATCCGCTTCTACCCATATCGCATTTTTAAAAATTTTGTATTTTTTTACAATAAATGGGATGGTGCACGGAGAAAATTTTATATTAAAAATTGCTATGTATGGCAGTAGCCGTGGACCATGCTGGAATTATAAAAATTTTTACTATGTTTCTCCACAAAAGAGTTTAATAATTATTAATATAATAACATAGTAAAAATTTTTATAATTCCAGCAATGGTTCACGACTACTGCCATACATAGTAATTTTTAATATAAAATTTTTTCCGTGTGGAAAAATAATACAATGCACTACTTACATGTATTTTTTCCATAGAATCCAATGGTGCTATTAGTTTTGATTCAAATCAAATTTTTTGTATATTGTTTAAAAAAATTATATTTTACAATTTTGACCTTGAATTCATAATCGGTGACCCCAGAAACCGTTATATGTAGGTGATTATTGAAAGGATAAGCGGATCATCCTCAAAAGGTTATTTATGCTTCTTTCGGATTTAAACTGTTTTCTTTTAATTTATCTATAACTGTAACTTTTTGTATAAATCAGCCAACACAATGGTTGACTTTTATAGATCTTTTGTCGCTAAAAACGAATTCGCTAATGAAATTATCTTATCACGCCACATTTTTTAGTTATTTTAGCTGAAAAGTACTAAAAAATGCCATTTTTGGCACCTTTAAGTCCAATTTTCTCAAAAACGTGACGTGATAGAGCAATTTCATTTGCGGATTCGTTTTCAGCGAAAAAAATCTATAAGAATCACCTTGTCTGATTTGTGGTCTGAAATCCGTGTCGGACAGTGTTATACATCTCATTTGTTAATGCATTATATCTATTTGACTCAGATTTGAGGTTGAACATCATTATAATTAACTGTTAAATCATATTGATAACCAATTGCATTTGTTACTCCATTGTAAAATCTTAGGGTTTATATTCTACATAAAATTTCTGTTATCTCTTATTTAATCTATGTGATATGTTATATGTGTGTACGTTCGTACATGCAGGCGTCTGCGAGCATTTGTTTTGATGCAAGTGCACGTCGAATATCTCAGAATCACTAGGTGTTTCATCGACAACCGATTTTTTGGATATTTCGACGCGGGAATTTTCGCCGTGCGTAATAGTTTCTAAGGCTGCGTTCCAAAACTCTACTCTAACTAAAACTGTATATTAGCATACGTAACGTAAACTATAGATTTTTAGTTACTGTAGTACGCACCCTAAATAGGAAACGGAGAGTTTCAAAGACTGTAGACTTAAGAGTACAGCAAACCCTTTAGCTAGGCAATAGTAGAGATACTCGGGCCACTTTGATGAATCATCGAAATCGGCGTTAGCTTTCTCTCTCGGAAACGAAGATTAATACACTGAGAAAAAAAGCTGTTGCTTCAATTAAAGTGTTATAACGGGGTGCCAAAAACATAAGTAGTTCATTCAATTGTATTATTAATAGACCCAATATTTGGATTATTAAAACAATGATTGAATTATTGGTTTAAAAATGCAGACATTGGGTCTAATAATAATACAATTGAATGAACTACTTTATGTTATTGGCACCCAGTGATAACACTTTAATTGAAGCAACAGCTTTTTTTTCTCAGTGTGCTAATATAATTTCACTCTTAGTTTATTCTTAGACACCAGATACATGCAATAATGATCTTTATACTTATTTGCGAATTTGATAGAAAAATCTTTTTCTCGTACTTATAAATCTGGTTCAGAAGCGCGAATTTATTAATTAATAAACAAGAGATAGGATATTATTTGCCAGTAAATATCAAACCACAGAAGAGATTTTTATTTCGACTCAACTGGCTAGTTCTTAATTTTAAATTAATATATCGCGAATCGCGACGCTTTTTCGACCACGGGTTTTGGTCTTTTCTAAAGACAGTAGAATTAATTATAATATAAAGAATTTGATGCGAAAAATTTTACCTCAGCCATGGTTTATTAATTAATGTTTTGTAATTTGGAAGCGATATGCAAACAACAATCTTGTCTAAAAAATAGAGAGACAGAAGATGCGAAATAAGTTGAAAAAAGATTAAATGATTGATGCTCGTGTAACAAATGATTATGTAGAGCGATCAGTTAGTGCTTGCGCTTCTTCTTAAAACTGATTTAAGCAAATGTCGAGTAATCGTGCAAATAATTATGATAATCGCTAATAGAGTGAAAGCGGAAAGGCATCGACTAAGGTACTATTAAAGACTGATGATCTTATGGAAGTTTGCCTGATTGTTAAAATTTAAATAATTAGCTCATACTATAATATTAATTTTATGATTTATTAATTTTATCATTATCATTTCTTAGATATGTACATACGAGGAATATTTTTAAAGTTCTGGGAATTGTGCTCTAAATCTTTTTATTTTATTCATTTTTGTCAACATCATATTGTAGTTTTTAAATATTGAACCCCGTTGTGTGTGACAGATATCACGAGAAAAACATGCTAGAGCTTGTTTATACATCATAGAATTAACAATTAAACGCTAGATGTTTGCAGCACGATTTACAGAGAACTTTGGAAACATGTATATTTATAATAAAAGAATATTTGATTTTATTAAAAATTGCATTTTTTAATTATTATCATCCATGTGTTTGATTATCTAGTGAGTAATAATTCGATAAAAAAAAAATGTAATTTTGCAGCAATATAGGCGTTATATATATATATATATATATATATATATATATATAAATATACGTGCTTATTTATAAAACATTTGTATAATAAATAAACCATGAATTTAATATTGTATTATATTGTACATTATATTATACTATACTGAGCTAATTGTTCAGATACCTCAATACCTTCTTTTTTCTGTTATTTACAGATAATACAATTACAGTTCATAGGGTTTTTGAAAAAAATGTCAAGACAATTAGATATGATTATTAATTTAATTACTAATCCAGGAAAAAAACTATTATATTGAACGAAAACAGTATAAATCTATTACTCAATTTTCCTTTGGAAATGATAGAAAAGTTTCAAAAATTTGAAAAGGATCTCCAAGAAGATATAGAAATAGAAAACAGTATGTAAGTATCTAATCAGCTCCCTATGCATCTTCTTTTCCTTTCTTTTTTAATTATGCATTTAATTATGCAATCAATTCTTTTTCCTTTCTTTTTAAAGTACCATTTCATGCGCAGCGTGCTGTTGCAACAGTTCGCTGCTATTGATTGAAAATTCGTAACTAGATGACGCAAAATAAATTTCATCATATTTCGCTTCATCGCTGTGAAGTTCAACTGAACTAACAGCAAAGGAGCACAACTGAAAAAGAACACGCAACTTCTGTATGGAGATTCAGCCTGAAGGCCATAAGCAGTCATAATAATAAAAAAATAGTCTTGTATAGACACATAGTCCTGTCATAACAAAAAATGGCATTGAGAGAGGTATAAAAATATATTAATCTAAATATAAATATATATAAACAGATCTAAACATATATAAAGATATATACAAACATATAGGTATAACATATATAAGGTTTGTTCGCGTTGCTTGAAATCCCCAAAAATTTTTGCACTTGAAACGAGATAAATGTATATTCGGGCGTTGGAAAGAGAAAAAGCAAAGATGCTGAGTGCGAAAAGTGTAAGCAACGCGAACAGACCTATAATTAGAGTAGAGTGGGGTAAGAGTGCGCGGCGTGTAAAAGTGCGCAGTGCAGGTATATTTGTTTCTGTGTAAGTTAGGTTGGTAACACTGAGTTAGTTTGTAAGGTGTCATGGCTGAGTGGCGCCAAATGTAGTGACAGTCGATTCGAGTGAACAGCATTGAAACTATGAGTAGTTAGATAAAGCTGGTCCAGCACTCAGGAGCGCCGAGACGGGAAGCGAGGTGCGCGGGGATTTCGCGGGGGGAATGCCATAAGAGGTGGGAGAGGGGATTGGGGGGCAGAGGGGGGCTGCCCCTTGAAATATTATCCCGTCATACACTAGAGAGAGAGCTTGTGGTGCGAGAGAGAGTGAGACACAGTCGGTGGTGGGGGAAATTAGAGAGAGAGAGAGCCTTTGGAGTGAGAGAGAGAGACATAGTCGTCGCGGCGGTGGGGGGAACG